>SNQJ01S0018905.1:32191-75124 GCA_010110895.2 Picea sitchensis
TTATATACAATCCTAAACTAATAAAACACTTTACATGGGGCTAGGTGAAAGCAGACTTCCACCATAGCCAATCAAGTAACTTCCTGAAGGGAAGCTCTTTCCTTCTATCGATGATCACCAGCAGATAGTGTAACCATGACAGCAGAACGGCTACACTCTTCAAATTCTCCTCACAGGATGAAGTTGATATGAAATAGGGCAGCTCCAAGGCATAAAGGAAATGCCACTCCATGTATTCATCGACAAGGTCATAGAATGAGTGGCAAATTTCATAAAATTGGTGACAGGCAAGCTCCTCTGCTACAAAGTTGCTCACATGTGGTTGAATATATTTGATAAGCACAGGTGAGTGGACAACTGATGTAGGCTCACTGATCTCAGGCGGTAGCTTCTTGCTGACTAGCTCTGGAATGAAATATGTGCTCAGCTATTCCTCTGGTTCCTTTTCCTCTTCTTGGCTCTCCCCCGGGTCAGATTCGTATTCATCATAAATAGGGACCATGGGGTGGTTTTTATTGTTGACTGGATCTTCAGTATATTTATAGTGATCAAATGTAGGATAAGCTTGTTTCTCATCATCACTATAATATACATCAAAAAGGGGCTGTCCTTCATTGATATGATCCTCCTCCAGAACAGTGATCCCATAAAAAATTTTTGTTTCAGGGATAGTGGGACCTACTGCTTCTAGCTACTCATACATAATCCTTTTCTCTTTAATCCCAGGTAAAAATATATCGTGAGAAACCCCCTGGGGGAAAAGAGAAGAATCCTCTTCCACAACTAACCACTCTTTTAAAAAGAGAGGGTCTTCGTCATCATGAGTAGAGCTGCTAGGAACATCTACTTCAACCCGATATCTAGGTGAGTCATCTACCATGGACCACATTTTCTCTATAAACTCACAATTTCCACAAGAGGCATGTTGATCGTTATGAATATCTAAAAGAATAGAGGCATCTGATATAATGTCAGATGCTTCCGTTCTAGGGCTAACAAAATTAATATCATTCAACACCTCCATATTTTTCTGGAAAATTCTTTCATCCACAGTAAAAGCTTCATCATGGACCTGGTCTTCAGGGCCAACAGAGGCTTCATGAAGCGAAGAAAACTCCTTACAACAGTTTTCATACAAAGAATCAGCTGGAAAATAATCTTTACAAAATGAATTGAAAGCTGTATGAAAACCTGTTAAAGAGCGGATGCTCGCAGCAGGAAGAGATCGACACCACTCAAGAGAAGCTCCCTTCAATGAACACCTGAAGAGCTTAATCTGGACATCCTCATGCATGATATTGTGTCGGTGAATAGCTTCATGGAAGTCCAGTAAATGTTCATCTGGTTCCTCCCAACTTGTTGCATGAAATGCAGGGAGGAAATCTTCCCATTGGTCTCTATCAGGAACTGCATTAGGAAAACCAACTATTTGGGAAAAGTCACAAAAATAAAGCCTTTGAGCCATAATTTTCTCCATATCGAACCAGTGGAGTCGCTAATCGATCCTTGAATCATGGAGTCACCAGGTGAAAGATGTGCAGCTTCAAAAATGCATGGTCCTTGTTCACCATCAAGGGCCAGATCTTAACATTGTCGTTACCCCAGGAAGCTTCTTAGACTGAGAAAGTAGCTGCTGAAACCTTCTCGAGAAAGATCCTTAGGGTTAGCTTTCAGGTGTGCTAACAATAGCCACAACTGAAATAGTGATGTGGGAACAATGGAGTTTCCACAGTGGATTCACCAGGTGCACAGTAGCAATCTTGAAGGGCTCTGATGTCTGATGCACCTTTAGAATCAGAGGCTCAATGTCGTTTTTCCCAGGGTAAATCTTCAACTTTGTCCTCGGCAACAGCGCCAGGAATGTTAACATCGGAAATCACTCCTATATTATAGCAGGAGTAGAGCCTGACGCCCATCAGTTTATGTCATGATTTGTTTAATGGGGTGATCAAATGGAAGTTAACTCAGAATGATGTGGTTTTAACTCTGAAACTAGGCTAGGCATGCATGGGCAAGTGAGGTCTTAGATAACTTCAGACAGTGAGTTGTAGTAAGGGTGAGTAGGGGGAAGACTTGTATAAGAGAGATGAGAAGATCTATCGTAAACATCAGGTTCCTAATAGACTGTATAAGAAGACATCTAAACACAAGATCTTCTTACATTCAAATGCAGAAAACCAGAGAAAACAATAATGCCATAATAAACCCTTTATCACAACATAATTGCCATAATTCGTGCGAATCAGTCGATCACGAACTCTCTCAGCATGAGATGAAAATTTAGATGGAGTAATAAATAATGTCTATTATAAAACAGAAAATCTCACATACAGATGTATCACCAAAAATCTAGAATGTCTATTAAAACTTTACAGTCGGTAGCTTCGCTCTACCATCAATGCTCTATAAAATACAAAGACTGAGTTTATATACTCAGAGAAAAATCGCCTAACAGAGACGTGCTCAGTCACCCAAGTCTTGGTGTCCCCTCAGCCAAATTTAGACAGATATTCTTTGTCAGACGCCACCTTAACTACGCATGGCTCCTGCAAGGGAAGTAGCTGATCCATTAAGCATTGAGCTAGCGTGTGCAGACCTCTTCTAGATGGTTGAGGACTCAGCATGGATTCTTTGTAAAAATGGGTACACAGGACCCTCTCGAGCAGACCTCTTGCCAGACCCTCCATATCTCACACTTAATGAATGAGGAGAGGTTTCAACCACTCGTTCTCATCTTCATTTACTCCAAGCGAAAACCAGAATCGAGGTCACGTCAGATGGCGCATGGAGATCACGATGATCCTTGCAGCGAATTGACTCGATGCCTTTGGCCTCTTTTGCACAACTCCTTTCTTTCCCAAGTGACCATGGGTTATGACCCAGTGTTTATTCCCAAAGCGCTTTCTGCGTTCGCGAATGGAAGGAGTTAATCCTTTCTTATTCACAATTGCAATGAGCGAAACGCCGAGATGGCTTGATTGGGTGCCACGTGCACCTCTCAGATCTGACGATCCTGAACTTACTCAGTGATGTTGTGGGCCTGGGTCCTGGACACTCCCGACACCTCACGCATCAGGAATATGACAGAGCTCTTCCTTGCGCTTCGAGGTCGCGATGGGCGAAAAGGTGGGGAGACGGATCGTGCACCAGGTGGCTCCTGTGGATGAACGACTGAGGCTGCTTCACGAAAATACGATCCCGAATCTGGGCACTTTCAACACTCCGGGGTTCAAGGTTTTAAGATGTGATATGACAAGGTACTTTCACCTTTCGAACTCCCGAATGCCGATATGCCGACTAGATCTTGCACTATGTGTCGTTGGATCGGGCGACCCAGATTTAGTCTTGAAATATAGGCGCTTTCTCTAATGCTATATATCGATTAAATTGGTAGCCCTGATATCTCGATGACCGTTGATCTATTCTTATGGATGAATCCAGGCCGTTGACAACATAATTTCACCTACTCATTTGATTGGAAGCCGTAAAACGATATTTTTCCATGCTGCGCTCAGGCGTTTCTCGTGCAACTTGCAGACCCGAATACCCTTGTGCCTAGGACAAGAAATGTCGCTAACACTTAGAACTTGGGATAAAATAATTATCCATACTTTATACTTTAAGGAATATTAATATAATATTCCCTTTTTGTCTTAATCTCCCTATCTTATCCCCTTATCCTTAACTTTTAGTCCCCCCTTTTCCTAACTAGTGGAGTTTAGTCCCCCATACTCTTTTATCATGGTCGGTCTACACATAGCGATGTATTATATTAATGATATGCATAATTACATATAAAAAAATAGGCTCACTGGCCTTAGCATCCAGGATCTCCATCCTAATAAACATATAACCCTCATAGCTTATAATAACTGGCACACCAACCTATACAACACAACATATACACAAAGGCTCCCTGGACTCAAAATTATGTGCACTTAAGTTTGTTGCACATGGTATCCTAGAATGTGCACACTTCATCATTTTAGCGCACAATACATGTGCACACTATACCATGGAAGGTGCATACAAAAAATGATATCAAACAACTCAATATATTAAGTACATTTGCATTTGCATTTACAATTGGGTTCCGCCTAGGGGTATTACAATCCCCTCCCCTTATTTATGCATTGTCCTCAGTACATTATGTACACATATCAATAAGATTTCAAAAATCTTTAAAAATATGTAGGTATTCTTCCCGCATTGCATCCTCATGCTCCCAAGTAGCGTCCTCAGGACCATACCAGGTCCATTGGACCTTTACAAGCCCTATGGATCGATTCTGGATTCATTTGATTTTTCAATCCAGAATGTGTATCAGATGCACTTTGATAACACCTTCTTTCTCCACATGAATAAAATTACAATAAATTATATGATTAGCATCAGGTATATATTTCTTGAGAAATGATACATGGAATACATTATGAATAGACATAAATGTAGGCAATGCAATCATATAAGCTACTAGACCAATCCTTTCTAGGATTTCAAATGGCCCATAATAGAAAACTGGCAACTTTGAACAATTTCTCAACTTTAGGGAACTTATGTCGGCCTTCACTTTCAAGAATACATGGTCCACCACTTTAAATTACCTATGAGTTCTTCCCTTATCAGCATAGCTTTTCTTCCTATCTTGGAAGCCTTTAGATTATGTTTTATTTTCAACATTTTCTCTTCTATTTCCCTGAGTAATTCTGGCCCAACAACTGCTCTATCTGTTGGGTTATCCCAGCTTACCAATGTTTTGCACCTTCTTCCATAAAGTGCCTTAAATGGGCTCATCTTTAGAGATGCTTGGTACCCATTTTTATACACAAACTCTACTAAGTGTAGGTAGTCTTCCCATTTTCATGGTTTATCCATCACATACATCCTAAACATATCCTCAATAACTCGATTCACCCTCTCTATTTGTCCATTTGATTCTGGATGATAACCTATACTAAAATTCAAATTTGTTCCAAATCCATTAAATAATCCATTCCAAAAATTTGAGGTAAAATTTGGATCTCTTTCAGACACAATTGTCTTGGGTATACCATGTAATCGATCAATTTCTCTCATATAAACATCAACAATGTTGGATGCCTTGTGAGTGAGCTTTACTGGAATAAAATGGACAGGTTTAATAAGCTTATCCACCACTACCATGATAGAATCATGTTGTTTGTTTGTTCTGGGTAGTTTAGTGATGAAATCCATTGTTACAACCTCCCATTTCCACTCAGGAATGGATAATGTCTATAGAAAACCAACTAGGTGTCTATGCTGAGCCTTTACCTTTTGACACTCCAAACATTTGGCAATAAAATCAACAACTTCTTTCTTCATGTCTAGCTAATAATATTAGCTCTTGACAACTGCAATAGTTTTCTGATAACCTGGGTGTCCAACATAAGGTACATTATTCATTTCTCTCAATATCATATTTTTCAATTCTTGGGAATTTGGTACATAAATTTTTCCCCTGTATATGAGAATTTCATCATTTTCTAGCTTATAGTCTTCAATTTTTTGTTGCAAAATACCTTGTTGTAATTTTGCCACTAATTCCTTGTAATGCAAATCTGATTTTGAGGCCTCCAAAATTCCATCTTTCAAATCTGATTGGTACATGCTAATGACTGTAGCATGAAACTCATGCACCCTTCTACTAAGTTCATCAACCACTTTGTTCTATTTCCCCTTGATATGTTTTATATCAAAGTCATAATCACTGAGAAATTCTAACCATCTGCTTTGCCTAGAATTTAGAGTTGGAAGATCAAATAAATATTTCAGACCATTATGGTCTATCCTTAGCTCAAACTTTTTCTCCATTAGGTAGTGTCTCCATTTCCTCAAGGCATGCACTATGGATGCCAAATCCAAATCATGAGTGGCATAGTTCGTTTCATGCTCCTTCAAGTTCCTTGATTCATAACATACAACAAACCCATTTTGACTAAAGACTCCACCAAGTCCTTGTTTACATGCATATGTGCATACACTGAAGTATTCATTTGGATATGCAATCCTTAAAATTGGAGCACTAGTTAATAATTGCTTCAAGTGTTGGAAACTCTTTTCACAATTCAATGTCCACTGAAACTTCACACCCTTATTTTACAAGGAAGTGATTGGGTGTGCAATATTTGAGAATCCTTCAATAAATGTCCTATAGTATCCTGCAAGGCCCATGAATGATCTAACCTCTGTCACATTCTTTGGCCATGACCATCCTCTAATGCCTTATATATTCTCAAGATCCACTGCTATCCCATCCTCTAAAATGATATGTCCCAAATAATGAATTTTCTTCTGATAAAATGAACACTTGCTCAATTTGGAATACAACTCGTGCTCCCTTAATACTTGTAATACCATCCTCAAGTGTTTTTCATGCTCTTCCTTTGACTTAGAATATATAAGAGTGTCATCTAAAAATACAATGAAAAACTTATCTAAGTATTCTCTGAAAATACCATTCATTAAGCACATGAAGATAGCTGGTGTGTTTGATAACCTAAATGGAACCACTATGAACTCATAATGACCATACCTTGTTCTAAAATAAGTCTTGTTGATGTCTTCTTCTTTAATTCTTACTTGATGATAACCTGACCTGAGATCAATCTTGGAGAACATTTTTTCATCTTTCAATTGATCAAAGAGGTCATCGATCCTTGGAAAAGGATACTTATTCTTCACTGTTACCTTGTTCAACTTCCTAAAGTCAATGCAAAGTCTCAATGTTCCATCCTTTTTATTCACAAATAAAACTAGGGAACCCCAAGGTGACACACTTGGGAGTATATACCCCTTCTTCAGGAGCTCTTCAAGTTGCATTTGCAACTCCTTCAATTCTGGTGTACTCATCCTGTATGGATTCTTGGATATTGGAGGTGTTCCAGGCATCAAATTTGTGGAGAAATCAATGTCTCTTTTAGGGGGTAATCTTGGTATTTCCTCAAGAACATCTTCAAACTCTTTTAGGACTGCATAATCTTCAATATTTGACACGCTATAAATATTTGACACCCTTTTCTGTAACATTTCTTCATCTACAATGCTGAAATTTCTCTTATGGTTACTTCCCTGGGAATTTCCTACACTGTCCTTAGATTCCCTTCCTCATCTAAGAAATTAAATGCCTTGTTATGATAGTCTGGGATAACATGATGTTGGTCCAACCAATCCATCCCAATTAGACAAGCATAGGAACCTAAAGGCAAGATGTTCAAATATGCCCTGGTGTTCAGTCCATTCATGTCCATAGGACATGACTTAACCATCTCATTAACTTTTATTTTGGCTCCAGTAGCTAGTTGTACCAACTACGATTTTCTATGCTTGATTCTTGGAAAATGAAAACTTTCCACCATCTTAGGATCTATATAACTATGACTAGAACCCGAATCAATTAAAATAGCAATGGTTTGGTTGTTGATCATACCTTCCACTTCAATCATATGTGATTGATACTTTGCTTGCTTGTTCTCCAAGGCTGCATAGATCATTGGTACATGTCTGCCCATGTCCTCCACTATCTCATCTTGCTGTACATTGTGAACAATCCTCACTTTTTCACCTCTATGAGGACAATGCCTAAAAATATGATATCCTTTACAACCCCAACATTAAATAGGTGGTTTCCTTGGCCTTTGACGCCCTGTCTCAATCATTTTGGGTTATCTAGAAGTTGGATTTCCCCAATAATTATTTCTAAAGAATGGTGGCTTAGTCCCCTTCTTCCTCTGATCCATATTGAATTTCTTTTTGTCTTCCCAAGATTTTTGGAAATTTGGCCTTGCTTTTTGTTGAACATATAGCAATTTAACTCACCTTATGGTATCCTCCAATGTTTTGAGATCATCATATTGTATTTTGTCACTGATGAATGATGGAAATCCACTCAAATACCTATGAATCTTAACTGTCTCACCCTTGATGAAAGAAACATACTTCAACAGTTCTAAAAACCTTCTTTCATATTCATCTATGGTCATACTCCCAAGTTTGAGTTCAAATAACTCTTCAATTTTCTTGTCATATTATCTCTTAGTCAAGTATTTCTTTCCAAAATAATTCTTGAATTCCTTCCACGTAACATTTTTCTCTTTAATGTGTTGCACCTGCACAAGTTGATCCCACCACATGGATTCATTTCCATTGATTTTATAGACGACAATTCTTCCTTCTGCATGAGAAGAATAATTATGCAATTGAAAATACTTTCTCGTGCCTAGCAGCCATGTCTCTACATCTTCATCCTTCTTGTTCTCACCATCAAATGTAGGAGGTTTGATTTTTTTTCATTTCTCCTCATAGCTCATCCACCCCAGACCTCTTATGATTCTTGACAGGGGATGGAATTGAGTTGTTGTGTGCTCTCTTATTGGAATGCCTCAGGGATTGATGGTGATGTCTACTAACACTTCTTGTTCTTCTTTTCTCATCAGGAGACATGTGACTTACTGATTTTCTTGAGCCACACTCCTTGTCCAATTTATTTTCTATTCTGTTCAAGATCTGTATTAACTTCATGTTGAAGTCCTCATGTTTCTCCTTGGCTTTCATAAGCCTTTGATTATCATATTTGTGGATTTGTACATCCTTCTACAAATTTTTAATAGTCTCTACCATATTCATTTTTTCATCCCTTCCTTCTCCATGTCTATTGGAGTTTGTTCCTTCAATTCACATATGGACATCCATCCCTTTGATCTCATCTTCCTGGCTGTAATTACCTTGTGCATATTCCATTCCTCTGCACTCTGTGTTGATCCTGATTTGATCTAGTTGTTGTTAACTCTGCAAAATGTGCAGCTAACAAAACTTTTTTAGGTTAACTGAATCAACAATTTCATGAAAATATGAACCATTCTGGTTCAATAATGCATCAAAATGATTTATTATGATTACCTGAAAATTGAATTCCTAGATCAATTTTATGGGTGAATAATTATATTCTACTTTCCAATACCTTTCCAACACCCACTTCCATGCTCAATTTTGAGTCTTGATTAGAAAGTTATGGTTATTTGAAAATTTTCCATTAATTTTTCTATTAACTCTTAAACTTGGTGCAATTTTACACTGTAATTATGCATTTTTTTGCACCTACTCCATTGGAGTTCTAGTAGGATATCAATTGGGTTTCTTCATATACATATTTTGGACAGTATGTCTAAGTTTCACCTCTTTCTGGGTTCTAGGATGCTAGTTACAACCTGCTGAAGTTCTAGGCCAATTAATATTTTTGGTCTGGAATGCTACAGTACCTTCTTTTCCATCTTAAACATTTTTAACATGCCCAGAAATTTAATTCATCTCTAGGAATTTATTATATTGTTCAATAGATTTCCATAAACTGCTCTTGCACCTCAATCTAATTCCAGAGCAGAAATTTATGGCCCTTCGAAGTTAGTTGGGTCTTAAAATTTACCCTCCAATGTTTGTCCTGTAACTTCCTCATAAAAGTTGCATTTGTGAATGATTTACACCATTAAAAATCTCTCTCCGAGCTCTTTCATTTGAGCTGCAAATACCAAGTTCACCTTGGAACATGATGTTCTTAGGGTTTTTGAGTATCTAAAAACATTGTTTAGTACCTAAAAAATGCACTACAAAAATATGCCCTTCAAACAATATAAAATGTCACATAAATTCACTAGTTTTATGTTGTTCTAGACCATCAAAACGACGTCACGTGCAAAAATTTGAACCTCCACACCCATATTTAGCATGCACAACAATACCATAAGGTATTTCATGCTCCACACACCTATAACCAATGTGGATCACTTCTCTGTTGCAACAATAATTGGTGCGCACTACTTTTATGTCGCATGCTAATATCCATCGCGCACAATTTTGGTTCATGCACTAATACCGGTTGCGCACAATTTTTGTGTCATGTGCTAATATTTCATGGGCATTTGAATCTACATGTTGCACCATGCCCAAGTTAAGTATGCCCCCACTGCTCACTAGTACTCGCACACATAATTAACTAAACTGTCGTGCAACAACATAAACCCACATTGCACGTGCACCAACAAAATGCCTCCGCGCTCTGTCAATACTGCGCACACCATGCACACCATTATTATTCATGTGCATAGTGCACGTGCCATTATTACACATGCGCCACTCAATCTACATCGCACAATGCCAAATTTAGTGCACAGACCCACGCACCAATGTTTTTCACGCGTTAACACTCTACAACGCACAATGCCAAATTTAAGTGTGCAGACCCGCGCGCCAATATTTTATGTGCATTACCACTCTGCACCGTGCAGTGCCAAATTTAAGTGTGCACAACCATGCGCCAAAATTTTTTGTGCATTACCAATCTGCACAGCGCAACGCCAAATTTAAGTGCACACAATTGTGCGCCAATATTTTCCATGCATGACCACTCTGCACTGTGCAACATCAAATTTTAGCACACGCACCCGTAGGTCATTATTTTTTCTCACAATGCCACTCTGCACCGGGCAACGCCAAATTTTAGCGTATGCAACCACATGCCAATATTTTTCAACACAATGTCACTATGCACCGTGTAGCACCAAATTTTAGTGCGTGCACCCACACACCAATATTTTTCCACATATCACTAGCTTTTCACTACGCATCATGCATTTTTAGTGTGACCACCGACACACATTCATTTTTCTATGCATCAATTCCTCGTGAATTTTGTTGCAGAAATTGGGGATTTTGCCAAATGTTTTCCCAATTTTCACCATAGACATTCTGCAACTATGAAATTTGTTCAATTTCACCCTAATACCAACAATTCAACCTATGCAACAACAAATCGTTGTTGTTTGACATTTTTGGAACAAATTTTTCCCAAACTCAATTCATGAATTGAGAATTTTAATCAGCTAATCTAAGTCCATTTTTCATGTCTTCCCTGTAACTTTAAATTCGATGAATTCCAGGCCTGAATTTTCTAAAATAGATCCTAAATTAATAATATCTCACTACTTGGACACATATCTCAATTTTCCCATGATTATAACAACACAAATTGGGGATTTTTCCCAATTCCACATCATTGCTTCTAAATTTTACCATGGATTCTCTGTAACTTGAAATTTGTCCACTTTGAAATCAATTCTCTGTGAAATTTATCTTCAAATCAACTTGTTTGGCCCATCCTGGCTCAATGTTGAAAACTGGATATTTGATACCATATTTTCCTCTGTACCTTTCTATTACTATCATTGTACCTGTACCTGTACCCATACCCATACTAATACCCATACCTGTACCTGGTTATCTTGGGATATGGACTGAAGAGGCAGGTTGTCAGGCTCGTGGGATATTGAAGAGGCGGTTTGTCAGGCCCATGGGAAATTTCTTTCTAGGTGAGAGAATTGTTGGGAATTGATTCCCGAATGTGCTAAACTGCAACCACATGTCTCTGAGACTTCCTATCTAGACTATTGTTGAAGCCCTATAAGGGAAGTGGGGAAGTTGAGGGACTATTGAGTAGAGAAGGGGAACACTTCATGTGGTGGGACAGGCATGTGGGGAATGAGGGACTATAGGATGTTAGTTTGAGTTGGCACCTGTGACAGACTCTTTCCTGTTGTCTGAGATACGTAAGCCTGGTTAGGAATCCCTTTACTTGGGTGGAGTTTAGTCCCATCTCAAGGGTGACCCACTACTGAGAGTGATGAGTAGCGTGGTCTAAGGCTAGGAGGTTCGTGGAAGGTCTGCACGCAGATCGTGACATTTTATTAATGATCTACATAATCACATATACAAAAATAGGCTCATTGGCCTTAGCATCGAGGCTCTCTGGCCTAATAAACACATAAGACTCCTAGCTTATAATAATTGCCTCACCATCCTATACAACACAACATATAAACAAAGGCTCCCTGGCCTCAAAATCGCATGCACTTAAGTTTGTTGTGCACGGTATCCTGGAATGTGCACACTTCATCATTTTAGTGCATAGTACATGTGTGCACTATACCATCGAAGGTGCATACGAAAAATAATATCAAGCATCTCACCAGCTTAAGTACATTTTCATTTACATTTACAATTGAGTTCGGCCTAGGGGTATTACAGTATCCAAGAGGATGGTGAAAAATATGAATTTGAAGACGAAAGCACATTTGAATCCGTACAAGGTGTCATGGTTGCAGAAATGACATCAAGTCGTGGTAAGTAGATAGTGTAAATTTGAGTTTAAAATAGGTGGTTATAGGGATAAAGTTTTATGTGATGTCATACCTATGGATGTTTTTCATGTTCTTTTGGGAAGACCTTAGAAATATGACAGGAATGTCATACATGATGGGAGGAAGAATACTTATACCCTTGAGAAAAATGGGTATAAGAATACATTGTAACCAATAGAAGATAAAGGAGTCAAAGAGGAAGCTATTCCTAATATACTTCTCATGAGTGGGAAGGAACTCTTAAAAGAAGTTAAGAAACACCAGGAAATGCAATTTGTTTTTAGGTAAGCCGAGAGTCATTCTCACAAGAACTTCTATAAATGATTTTTCTGTAAACTTTCAGGAGCTATTGGATGTGTTTCTTGATATTGTGGTGGATTAGTTACCACACACTTTACCGCCCATCAATAGTATCGGTCACCATATTGACTTTTTTTGGGAGCAAGTTTGTCGAACAAAGTAGCATAGATATTAACTGCTTAAGAGAATGAAGAGTTCAAGGAGAAAGTTCAAGAATTGCTAGATAAAGGTTTGATCAAGGAAATTTTGAGCCTATGTGTCGTACCAACTGTGTTGAGTCCAAATAAGGATGGAGGTTGGAGAATGTGCAAATATTCTAGAGCCATCAACAATATAACCATCATGTATAGATTTCCTTTACCCAAAATGGAGGATTTAATGGATTGCTTGAGTGGAGCTAGTTATTTTTCCATAATAGATGTGAAGAGTGGTTATCATCAGATAAGTATGAGAGAGGGATATGAATGGAAAACAACATTCAAAACAAATGAAGGATTATATGAGTTGCTTGTTATGTCATTTGGATTTACAAATACCCCAAGTATGTTCATGAGATTAATGAATGAAGTGCTCAAAGGTTTTATTGGTAAGTTTGTGATTGTTTATTTACATGATATTCTAGTTTTCAGTAAGATTGAAAAGGAGAATTAAGACATTTGAATATGGTGTTGAGGAGGTTACAAAAGGAGATTTTTTTGGTGAATTTGAAGAAATGTTCTTTTATGAATACAAAACTTGTGTATTTTGGGTCCGTAATATCTTCAAATGAATTGAACATGGATCCAGAGAATAAGAGGGAAATAAGAGAATGACCTTCTATAAGAAGCGTGTTTGAAGTTAGGAGTTTTCATGTGTTGGCGAGTTTTTACATAAAATTCATCAGGAGTTTCAGAAGTATTTGTGCACCCATACTGGATACCATAAATAAGGAAGATGAATATTTTAATTCGACATAAGAATATGATAAGGGATTTAGAGTGTTGAAAGAAAATGTAACAGAACAACCCGTTTTAGTTTTGCCATATTTTAAGAAGATTTTTTAGGTCAAATGTGATGCAAGTGAAGTAGCCATTGGCACAATTTTAAGTCAACATAATAATCTTGTTTCTTATTTCAGTGAGAATTTGAACGATTTAAAGAGGAAATATTCAACATATGACAAGGAATTTTATGCTATAATTAAAACTTTGAAAAAGTGGAGGCATTATCTTATCCTGAAGGAGTTTTACTTTTGAATCAGAGACATGCAAATGGGTAAAATTCATGCATAATTTTACTTTTGTTATCAATCATATTAGTGGAAGTGCTAACAAATTTGGAGATGCTTTGAACAGGAGATGTTTGATCTTGCAAGAATTCCAAGTGGATATTTTGGGATTTGAACGCCTCAAAGAGATGTATCAAGAAGACTCGGATTTCAAGGAAGCTTATGAAGCATGTGGAAACCATTTATAAGAGAAAAAGATCAATGGATGTAGTATTTGATCCAAGAAGTCGGTTGTGTATCCCGAAATGCTCAATGAGGGACAATTTTCTAAAGGAAAAACATAGCGAAGGATTGGCTGAACACTTTGGCCATGATAAAACATACGCACAGTTGAGCTCTTGATACTATTAGCCAGGCATGAGGTCTGATGTGAAGAAGTTCCTGGACAGATGTAGAATCTGCCAATATTCTAATAAAAAGAAACAAGACACTGGATTGTATCTCGAGAGAAGTCGTGGGATGTTATAAGTATGGAGTTTATTCTAGGATTGCAAAAAACCCAGAGGGGAAGTGATTCAATCTTTGTGGTGGTTGATATATTTTCAAAGATGGAACATTTCATACCGTGTTATAAAACCAGTGATACTACCCACATAGAAATTATTTTTTTCAAGGAGATTGTGAGATTGCATGGGTTTCCAAGGAGTATAGTCTCAGACAAAGATACTAAATTTGCGAGACACTTTTGGAGGACCTAGTGGAAGAATATGGGGATGAATTTTTATTTCATTTCATCATATCATCCTCAAAAAGACGGATAGAATGAGGTAGTGAATCAAATTTTAGGGAATCTATTCAGGAGTTTGGTCACTAAACATAATAATCAGTGGAATAAAATTATTCCCCAAGTAGAGTTTTCATATAATGACTCACTGAATAGGAGTACTAGTAAGAGTTCGTTCTAGATAGTACATGGGACACATTCAAGAGGAATTTTATAATTGATATATTTGGGATGAGATGAATTCCGAAGTGTGGGAGAATAGGATTTTTATACAAAAATGCAAAAGTTACATTATCTAATTAAAGGACAACTACAGAATACCAACCAAAAATACAAGAGAAGAATAGACCAGAGGAGAAGAGACGTTAATTTTGAAATTGGAGATCAAGTCTTAGCACAAATTAGGAAGGAAAGATTTCCAAAATGGAAATATAATAAGTTGAAGATGAATAATATAGGACCTTGTAAGATCCTCATAAAATTCGTTACAAATTCTTATGATATTGAACTACCAAATGACATTGGAATATCGCCAATATTCAATGTAGAAGACTTATACCCTTACCGGATGGATGATACAAAAGGGACAGATGATTGAGAGGAGATTCAATGGAAGTGATAGATTCCCATAAAAGAAAAGTCATAGATAGATAATATTTTGTATCTCATGGAAAAGAGCTCATGGGCAAGAGTCCATGAATATTTTTGTCTAGAGGAGTATGATGTAGGAGCATCGCCATCAACATTCAATGAGTCCAAGTGGAGGACATATCGACATCCAAAATGTGCATTCAAAATGGTTTGTATTCCAAGGATAGTGCTTCACTTTAATATTTTGAAAGTATTATAATTAAAGATCTCATAAGATCTAGAATCTTGAGCCATTGTATGAGCTCCAAGAGATTTTAATTTCTTTAATTACCTATAGGATTGTACAGACTTTGAGCATCGGATCATATCTAGGTTGTAATTATTCATTTATTGGAATATTCCTTAGTGGTAGGATACTTAATTGTGATATGAAAGAACTAATATAGCAAGGAGTGCATAGTGCCCAGGCAAGGAGTTCGAAGGAATATTTGTTTACAGACTCAATAGCTCATGAGAGATAACGTGAATTTCATAAAGTGAGTGTGAGGAGTGCACATATACTCATTGGAGTATAAAATATTGAAGTATTGACTCGTGCAAGGTGTGCATAGGGCCAACCCTTAGAGAAGTGTTGAAAAAATTCAAGAGGAAAGTGAGCATAAGGAGTGTGCGGGAGATTTTTCTTAGTCTCAATCTTAGGAGAAGTAGTGCAAGTGTGCACCGAAAGACAATCCAAGTTCCAGACTAAGGAGAAGCACAAGTGTGTGTATGAGTCTAGCATCCTTAGAGTGACAAATCTCAAGAAGGATAGCGATATTTTTTTCTCAAAGGAAGGACCCTTTTGTTTGAAGCTCAAGTGGATGAGATCCACTCAAGGAGGAGTCAGATATTTCATATCAATCAGATCTAATAAATGAGCACATTCATTAATATTCTAATTACTTTAGACTTCACCACTCTGGAGAACTTGAAGTGTTGTTGCAAGAGTGTGTAAAAAAAACCTTGAATCTCCAAAGCCTAGAGTAGATCTTGACTGTTGGCGCTAGGTACACGTGTCGACATATCTTGAAGTTCAAAATTCATCACTCTGAAAGATATGGGTGTGATTTAGTTTGGGTCGAAAAACCCTGAAGGCCTAAGGCCCGACGCCCATATTGACCATCCATTTTTGTGGACATGTGGACTTTTGATCGACCCTTTCGTGTATTTGATGTTCGGTACTCTAGAAGGAAGCATGGTTCAAGGCATGAAAATCACCGAAGCCCAAAGCCTAGAGAAAACCTAGACTATCGATTTGAGGTGGATGTCATTCATTTGATCTGTGAGTTCAAAGTTCATGCATTCAAAGGTATTGCATGTTTGAGTAGGGAAAACTCTCGAAGCCCATATTTGTGAAGTGTCGGAGTTGGTGAAGTGACAGCGCATGCTCATCAGATTTAGAAGGAGCATTGGAGAACTGGCAGAACCAGATGTATGAAGTATCCACAAGGAGATGTGCTCGACTAACCAAAGAAGCTTGTTGGATCGATAAAACAATAAGTAACTTGCCTACCTTTGATGGTCTGAACCCTGTAGAATCCTTCCTCTTGGATTTTGAAACAAGTGTACCAACACAACAAAAGTTGTTGGCTATGGATGAGGCCCTGAAAGCTACACCAACAATATTGTGGGGGCTGCACAAAAGAAATATTACAGACTGGACACAATGTCAAACCTTGATGACAGTGTGGTTCTTAGCACAAGTAGGAAGCTGTGAAGTGAGGTACACAGGTTGAAGCTGCCCAAAGGACCATGTGAGAAGCTGTGAAGAAGCCTGGAGTGACATTCCTTGAGAACAATGGGTACATAGATTCATTAACACGATGTAAACGACCCCTGTTAACTGGTACCTTCAAGCGGAGCTGCACCTCATCATTGCATATTGGGAAGGTATGCCTCAAAATTTTGTAACCACCTTTTTGTTTGAAAGTGAATTTCCTTTAGTAGATCAATCACTACAGATTGTGAGGAAGCAATTATTTAAGGAGGCATCTAGCCTCCCGTTGGAGAAATAAGAGGATGAATGGACTGCGCTACTCCTGAAATTACAAGGATGTTACAACATTAATGTCGACGCAGATGATGATTCGAGGAAGGTAAACATTGTTGTGACAGAAGGCCAGAGGGATGTGGAAGGACTAGGAATTGAGCATCCATTCATTGGATAGTTGATCAAGATAAAGAATGTCAATATTAGGACAGAGGAGACACTGAAGCTTGCCAATATCGGAGATTACTTGAATGCTGCTACCATTGACAAAATTACAGAATTACTGCATGAGTATCAGGACTTGTTTCCGACCAAGTTCACTGATATGAAGGGTATCAAAGGACCTATGGGAGAAATGAGAATACCTTCGAAACCATATGTGAAGCCAGTCAACAAAAGACCCTACAGATTGAACCTGAAATATAAGGAAAAAGTGAAGATTAAGCTCAACAGAATGTTAGAAGAAGGGATTATTGAACCTATCGAAGAGTTGGAGTGGATCATCCCTATGGTGGTGCAAGACAAGAAGACCAGAAAGATCAGGATCTACATATATCTCAAGAAGCTAAATGATGCTTTTTTTCATGATCATTTCCTACACCATTCAAAGACAAAGTGTTGGATAATGTGGGAGGCCAGGAGGTATATTATTTTACAGATGGGTTTTTAGGATACCATCAGATCTAGATTGCCAAGGAGGACCGCCACAAGACCAGAGTTTCCACAGAATGGGGATCCTACCAATACACAGTGATGCCATTTGGACTGAAGAATTCCCCAACCATCTTCTCCAGGTGGTGGTCGAAGTGTTCAAAGAATTTTTTCATAAGTTTTTAGAAGCCTATTTTGATGACTGGACTATCTTTAGTTTGCTGAAAAATCATATTGAATGTCTAAGACTAATGTTGGACAAATGCAGGCAATGTCAAATTGCTTTAAATTTGAAGAAGTGCATATTCTTCTCACCTTTTGGAGTATTACTAGGACATATTGTATGCAAGGAAGGATTGTTGGTTGATCCATCAAAAATTGCAATTATAGTCGACTTATCACCTCCTACTTGAGTCAAACAACTGCACACTGCACTAGGACATACTGGCTATTACAAGAAATTTATCAAAGGATATGCTCAGATTACTACACCAATGGATAAGTTAATAAAGAAATATTGTCAGTTTGGTTGGACAGATGAATTCCAGTAGAGCTTCGACACACTAAAAAAAAATATGGTGACTGTACCCATTCTGGTCTTTCCAGACTGGAGCAGATAATTTCATGTGCATGTCGATGCGTCTTCTATTGCATTAGGGGAATTATTGGCACAAATTGGAGAAGGGGAGATCGAGCATCCATTAACATTTTCTAGCAGAAAGATATCTACAGCTGAAATCAATTACACTACTACAGAGAGAGAAGGATTAGCCATGGCGTATGCACTGCAAAAATTCCGCCATTACTTACTAGGAGGACACTTTAAAATGTTTACTGATCACTCTGCACTGAAGTACCTAGTCAACAAGCTAGTGTTCGGGGGGCGAATATGTAGATGGATTCTCTTGTTTCAAGAATATGATTTTGAGATCACAGTCAAACCAAGAAGAATGAACAAGGGATCCGACCACTTGTCGAGGTTGGAACATTGGGAAGATCCCACCAGTCTAGAGGATGCACTACCATATGCACAACTACTCGCCATTAGGAAGATGGATGACCACTTCACAGACATAGTCCATTTCCTGTCAACAGGAATGGATCCAAGTGAGTATACAATTTCCCAAAAGAAACATCTAGTGGTGCGTGCTATAGACTTTTCACTAATAGTTGGTCAACTATATAAAATGGGACCTGATGCGATACTAAGAAGATGTGTGATGGAGGTAGAGTGCCCGGTGATCCTCAAAGAAGCTCATGAAGGCATCACAGGAGGACATTACACAGGGAAAGCAACTGCACAGAAGGTTCTGTGAGCTGGCCTTTGGTGGCCTACTTTACACAGAGATGCTAAAGAGTATACCAAAGCTTGTGATGTATGCCAGAGAGTTGGAAAACCATCCCGAAGAGATGAAATTCCACTAGCACTGTAGATAACCCTAGAAGAATTTCAAAAGTGGGCCATTGACTTCGTGGGACCTATAAACCCACTAGGAGAGTGCATAGGAGAAAGGTACATTATCATTACGAGAGAATATCTGAATAGATGGGTCGAAGCAAGAGCAGTCAAGGACTGTAGTGAAACTACAACTACGTATTTTATATTTTATGAAATAATAACCAGGTTTGGATGCCTTAAGACCCTTATGAGAGATCAAGGCACTCATTTCATCAACAATATAGTGGAAGCCCTGATTGAATAATTGGCAAATCACCATCAAAAGAGTACCCCTTACCATCCACAAGCAAACAGAACGGTTGAATCATTCAACAAACTCTTGGAGACAACATTGACAAAGATTTGTAGTGTGAACAAGGATGACTAGGATTTAAGAGTACCAACAACATTCTGGGCTTATAGAAACACTTGCAAGAAATTAACAATGCAGGCCCCTTTAAAGTTGGTTTATGGTCTTGAAGTTGTTGTCCCGATGGATTACTTGGTACCAAGCTTAATAATTGTTGCATTTATAGACATGGATGATACTGGCGCTATTCGTAAGAGGCTTGCCCAGCTGGTTGAACTAGAAGAAGATAGATTTATTGCAGGATGCCATCAACAGGTAGAGAAGGAAAGAGAGAAGGCCTATCATGACAGACACATCAAGAAGAAGGCATTTAAGCAAGGTGATTTAGTACTGATGTATGACAGTAAATTTATAAAATATCCAGGGAAGTTCATAATGCAGTCGCTTTGACCATATGAGATTGCTTATGTTACAGAAGGCGGAGTTGCACTGCTGAAGACGTTGAAGGGAGAATGGAAAGAAGTATTAGTAAATGAGAGTCAGCTGATGTTGTATTATGATAACCATCTTCCTCGTATCTCTCAGTAAAATTAAGAAGAAAATGGTCTAGGTACCAGGTGCATTTGAAACTGGGTACCAGACACAGAAAAGACAATATGCACAAGGATGGGAAGGAGGCATAAAGTAGAAAGAAAAGGTTGTACTACGCAGTCCAAATTCGAAGTGAAATGGAAGGATCAAATCTGAAGTTCCTTGGGAAGATTCATAGGTGAGTGTTGGGGACCTATTGGCCCTTGGTTATGGAAGGAAGCGAAGATTGAGGAAGAAAAGGTCAAACACAAACTATGCAGGAGACATAGTGACTGTCATTAGGTCGAAGTAGGCAAAAGAGTAGAAAAGCCAGAGTGAAGTATGGAAAAACAAGTCGTTGGATGAGGAGATCAAGGATGATAGATCAACAAGGAAGATGGAGCAAGGACAATCAACAAGCAGATAGAGCCACCATTTGATGATTTGGAGAACTGCATGAGAAGGAAGTAAAGACAGGCTGGCAAAGCCCTGAAAAGGTGGGTCAAGTTGACCTAGGGTTTTAGACACCTAGGGTTTTGGGTAATTCAGGTTTTGACACCTAGGTTTCAACCTAAGGCTGTCGGGGAGGGACTATAATGTATAAATAGAGGTTGAGAGGACCTAGTTTGGGTTGGTACTAGTGTTGGGTATTGAAAATAATTGTTGTTAGTTGAGAGATTATTTTACTGTGAGAGAGAGGAGTGCTGAGAGTGAGAGCCTTCTGGTATTGTAAGATATTCAGGTGGGTGAGAATATCAAGTCCTGTAGCCGGGTGTGTAGGAAGGTGGGAGATAGAGAGAAGAAGGGAGAAGATCTGCTGACTAAGAGCACATGTAAAAAATGTAAGCTTTATCTTAATATATCATAAGCATAGTTATGTGGCCGTAGCCCTAGAGAGAGGGTGAACCACATACACTTTGTGTCATATGTGTGATTGATGACTCGATCTCTGTCATTGTTATACTATGATTTGAATTATTGTGTTAGATCATATTTATAGTTGTGTAGAGTAGATCTAGCTGATGAGAGATATATGAATGTTGCATTATTGTTGTATTAGTTCCACTTGATATTCCTCTAGTTGTATACATCTCTATCCTACAACCCCCCTCTTAGTTTCTTTGGGTGAGACTACATCTGCTTCACAGGTGTTTCCAAAAGGGCCAGTGGCTAGGGCTTGTTTGTGCACTCTTGGAGTGAACCCTGGGTCTGCCCCTGTGCCAACAAATGGTTCCATTGCTGGGACCAAAATATTTCTAATGGAATGTCAAGGTGGTTCCCATCAAAGACAAAGATTCAAAAGTGGATAGAGGATCAATAGAGGGACTTCGTTGAAGCCCAGAACAGGAACCCTAAACTGAGTACTGAATATTGGCTACAAAGATACATCTTCACTAACATTCATGATATCTTATTTGGAGGAATCCACCAGGAGTTGTTTGAGTGGTTGGCTAGGTTAGTCTATACCCAGTTCGAGATCAGATCTAGACCTCCCGTGGTTTGGACACCAGCATTGATCCAAAAGGTCAAGAGAGTTGACAACGTTGTATCTAGAGTAGTAGATCATTGGTTTGATAGTACCATTGGAGGGTATATCACCAAATTTGTCGTTGATAGGGTAGAATCATATAGCCATGCCGAGAGATACATTTTCAAAGGACCCAGAGGAAAAATTTTCACTTTTTGAAGATAAGAATCAAGATGTTGTTACATGAAAAGAACATCT
This sequence comes from Picea sitchensis, assembly GCA_010110895.2. Classification (NCBI taxonomy): domain Eukaryota; kingdom Viridiplantae; phylum Streptophyta; class Pinopsida; order Pinales; family Pinaceae; genus Picea; species Picea sitchensis. Next base: position 54,004 of record SNQJ01S0018905.1, read on the forward strand.
TGAAGATACAGTAGATTAGATAGACATGAAAAGTCTAATGTTCAGAAATTCAAACAGTGACAGCGACACAGAAGCTGGGCATACACATAGTGGAAGAGTATTCAGAAGGGTTCAACTTAAGAACCTATTTAAGAAAAAATATGGAGAAGAGGGTTTCTACAGTGGAGAAGAGGTAGATCTAACCGACAAATAACATTCAAAACCCACTAGAATATAAGTAGGGGAAGCTAAAGAACTTCACCAAAGCAAGATAGAAACCTCAGGAACTACGTAGATTATTGAAGTAAGTAACATTAACCCTCCTATTGTTTCAATAGCACCAAGCAACCAAAATAGCCAGAACCACTAGGGTCTTCAGAGTGTTGTTACTAGCAACTCAGCCTATACTCAAACATGAAGCCTAGGGAAATCTATGGTAGATGAGATGAGGTTCCCTATCTTCAAGGGAGATGGATCTGAGAATCCAAATCAACACTAGTTCCTATGTGAGGTCGTGTGGAATATTTAAAGTATTACTGATGAAGCCATCAAGAGAACCCATTTCAACACTACGCTAAGGGACTGCATGCTGAGCTGGTACATGAAACTTGTCCAAGGACTGGTGCAGCCTAAGCCACTGAACGAGATCAAGAATGCATTGATTATAGATTTTAAGAAACCTAAGTTGGAGTCACAATGTATTACAAAGCAAAAATGAGATCAAACAAAAGGTAGCAGAACCTGTTTGGGAGTTCGACCAGAGATTCAAGACCCTAACAGGTTGATTAACTTTTCAGATCCCCAATGAATAGAACAAAGAATGGTTCATCACAGCACTGTTACCACACATTAGAGTCCTTCTGATGTAGCAGAAGATTGCATCGAAAGCAGAATCTTTGTAGATCGCCATGAAACTTGAATTAGCACCTATGGGAGAATCTAGCTCAGGCATGAGCCAGATCTTGAGCAAGATGACTAGTTTGTCTCTGCAGGTCAAGGATATAAAGAAGGAAAAGGTGAAGGAAAAAAGATAAGATATATGGTGTGTAAGATGCAGATCCAAAGGTCATGATAAGGAACACTTTCCCTTATTTCATGATTATTTGGCCTTAGGAGCGTCGAACCCCTTGAAGCAAGTTAACCTACCCTGGTGCGATGTATGTAGAAATAGGCATCGCCCAGGTGAGTGCTATTACATGCGGAAGTATGTTCAGACACCCACAAACTTATATTGCACATTCTGTAAATCAGTGGGGCATGATGATCGATATTGTAGAGCTTACGATCTCATGCATGAGAGGTTGAGGGACATATACAAGATTCAAGGTGAAGTAGAGCAAGAAGTAAACACTCCACAGTACAACTCTCCAAGGAGAGGAAACTTCAATACTCGCAGTGGATACAGAGGAGGAGGAGGAGGAGGAGGTATGGGCTGAGGCTGACTAAAAATAATTTGTTATAACTGCGTGCAGCTGGGACACTTGGCAAAGAATTTTCATAATCCTTGCACAACCTATAGTTATTATAACTCTTTTGAGCATATCATAGAAGAATGCCATGTGCTACTGGCTAAGATTAAGGAAAGACGAGGACCGTAGCAGAAACCACAAGTGAAACTAATATATGTAGAACCGCATGGAACAGACCCTAGAGTCGTTGTTATTACTTGAGGAGGCACTGCTACAGGAGAAGATAGAACAAACCAAAGAAAGAACGCAGAAGAGTCATGTATTAGGAAAGATGTGGAGAATACTTGGGCTTTTGATGAAATGAAATAAAGACAAATCTTCAAGGAAGAAAGACATGAGTTCAAAGGGGACCAAGGATCCTCATCTAAAATGTGACCAAAAATAAAAGAGTATGGAATGCCTCATGCATTTGATCAATCAGCTTCACTGAAAGAAAGGAAAGAGGTAAGTCAACTCATCGAATTTTTGTACACTTGTCTTAATTTAATTCAGGATGAGAATGTTTTGCAAGAGTTACAGAACCTAATCAGGCAATATGAGCTAGGAAATATAGACCCCTTATTGAACAGGTAAGTACACCATATTGGTAAGAAGAGAAGAATAAACAAAGAATTACATTTGAATGCTCAAATAGGAGAGTATGATATAGACTATGTGGTCCTCAACTTAGGGTCGGAGGTCAATGTCATGACAAAGAAAACTTGGGCACTAATGGGAAAAATGAAGTTGATCTATTCCCCTATTAGGCTTAGAATGGTTAATCAACAAGTTGTCAGCCCATTTGGATGATCGGAGCATGTCCCTGTGGACATTAACGAAGTTAGGACCTTTGCATATTTTGAGGTAATTGAAATTGTTGATGATAACTACCCTTACCCTGCATTTCTAGGAATTGATTGGGCCTTCAACAATTATATTGTTGTTGATTTAAAGAAAAGATGCATGAAATTTGAAAGAGATGGCCTTAGGTTCATTGCACCCTTAGATCCATATGAGGGTCCATGATATACAAAGCCCATCAAAGAAGAAGGCCACGTGTATGAGCTATAAAACATATATAAATTAACATCTAGACAACAGGATTATATCAACCCTACTGACGATGGAAATCTAAGTTGGCAAATTGACATCGCGTGTTCATCAGATTCAAAAGAAGCACAGGATAACTGGAAGAACCATATGTATGAATTATCCACAAGGAGATGTGATCGACTGACCAGAGAAGTTTGCTAGATCGATACAACAATAAGTAACTTGCCTACCTTTGATGGTCTGAACCCTCTAGAAGCCATCCTCTCGGATTTTGAAAAAAGTGTACTAGCACAACAAAAGTTGTTAGATATGGATGAGGCCCTGAAAGCTACACTAGCAAGATGGTGGGGGACGCACAAAAACAATATTATAGACTAGACACAATGTCGAACCTTGGTGATAGCGTGATTCTTAGCACAATTAGGAAGCTACGAAGTGAGGTACATAGGTTGAAGCTACCCAAAAGACCATGTGCGGAGATTTGAAGAAGCCTGGAGTGACATTCCTTGAGAAAAATGGGTACACAGATTCATTAACACGTTGGAAACGACCCCTATTAACTGGTACCTTCAAGTGGAGCTGCACCTCATCACTGCAGATTGGGAAGGTATGCTTTAGAATTTTGTAACCACCTTTTTGTTTGAAAGTGAATTTCCTTCAGTAGATCAAGCACTACATATTGTGAGGCAGAAAGTATTTAAGAAGGCATCTAGCCTCCCCTTGGAGCAAGAAGAGGACGAATGGACTACACCATTCTAGAAATTACAAGGATGTTACAACATTAATGCTGACACAGATGATGATCCGAGGAAGGTAAACATTGTTGAGACACAAGGACACAGGGATGTGGAAGGACCAAGAGTTGATCTACCATTCATTGGACAACTGATCAAGATAAAGAAAGTCAATATTGGGGCAGAGGAGACACTGAATATTGCTAATATCAGAGATTACTTGGATGCTGCTACCATTGACAAAATTACAGAATTAATGCACGAGTATCGGGACTTGTTTCTGACAAATTTCACTGATATGAAGGGTATCAAAGGACCTATGGGAGAAATGAGAATAACTTTGAAACCAGAGGCAAAACCATTCAAGTAAACACCCTACAGATTGAACCTGAAATATAAGTAAAAAGTGAAGATTGAGCTCGATAGAATGTTAGAAGCAAGGATTATTGAACCTATCGAAGAGTTGGAGTGGATCATCCCTATGGTGGTGCAAGACAATAAGACCGACAAGATTAGGATCTACATATATCTTAGGAAGCTGAATGCTATTTTTTTGCAGGATCCTTTCCCTACACCATTCATAGACAAAGTGTTGGATAATGTGGGAGGCCAAGAGGTATATTCTTTTACAAATGGGTTTCCAGTATACCATTAGATCTGGATTGCCAAGGAGGACTGCCAAGAGACCACATTTTCCACAGAATGAGGATCCTAACAATACACAGTGGTGCCATTTGGACTAAAGAATTCCCCAACCATCTTCTCCAAGGTGGTGGTTGAAGCGTTCAAAGAATTTTTGCATAAGTTTTTAGAATCCTATTTTGATGACTGGACTATTTTTAGTTTTCTGAAAAATCATATTGAATGTCTAAGACTAATGTTGGACAAATGCAGGCAATGTCAAATTGATTTAAATTTGAATAAGTGCATCTTATTCTCACCTTTTGGAGTATTACTAGGACATATTGTATGCAAGCAAGGATTGTTGGTTGATCCATCAAAAATTTCAATTATATTCGACTTACCACCTCCTACTTCAGTTAAAAAATTGCACACTACGCTAGGACATACTGGCTATTACAGGAAATTTATCAAAGGATATGCTCAAATTACTACGCCAATGGATAATTTATTAAAGAAATATTGTTAGTTTGGTTGGACAGATGAATTCCAACATAGCTTCGACACACTGAAATGAAAGATGGTGACTGTGCCCATTCTTGTCTTTCCAGACTAGAGCAGAGAATTTCATGTGCATGTCGATGCATCTTCTATTGCATTAGGAGAAGTATTGGCACAAATTGCAGAAGGGGAGATCGACCATCCATTAGCATTTTCCAGCAGAAAGCTATCTACAGCTAAAATCAATTACACTACTACAGAGAGAGAAGGATTATCCATGGTGTAAGTGCTGCAAAAATTCCACCATTACTTACTAGGAGAACACTTTAAAATGTTTACTGATCACTCTGTGCTGAAGTACCTAGTCAACAAGCCAGTGTTCGGGGGGAGAATATGCAGATGGCTTCTCCTGTTTCGAGAATATGATTTTGAGATCATAGTCAAACCAGGAAGAATGAACAAGGGACCCGACCACCTATCGAGGTTGGAACATGGCGAAGAACCCACCAGTCCAAAGGATACACTAGTGGATGCACAAATGCTCACCATTAGGAAGATGGATGATCACTTCATAGACATAGTTCAATTCCTGTCAACAGGAATGGCTCCCAGTGAGTATACAATTTCCCAAAAGAAACAACTATTGGTGCGTGCTGCAGACTTTTCACTAATATTTGGTCAGCTATATAAAATGGGACCTAATGATAGGAGGACATTACACAGGGAAAGAAAATATGTAGAAGGTTTTGCGATTTGGCCTTTGGTGGCCTACTTTACACAGATATGCTAAAGAGTATACCAGAGCCTGTGATGTATGCCAGAGAGTTGGAAAACCATCTTGAAGAGATGAAATGCCACTAGCATTGCATATGACCCTACAAGAATTTAAAAAGTGGGCCATTGACTTCGTGGAACCTATAAACCCACCAAGAAAGCACACAGGAGAAAGGTACATTATCACTGTAGAGAATATCTGACTAGATGGGACGAAGCAAGAGTAGTCAAGGACTGTAGTGCAACTACATATGCACATTTTATATTTGATGACATAATAACCAGGTTTGGATGCCCTAAGACCCTTATGAGTGATCAAGGCACTCATTTCATCAACAAGACAGTGGAAGCCCTGATTGAAGAATTTGCAGTTCACCATCAGAAGATTACCCCTACCATCCATAATAAAACGGAACGGTTGTATCATTCAACAAAATCTTGGAGACAACATTGATAAAGATTTGCAGTCTGAACAAGGATGACTGGGATTTAAGAGTACCAACAGTACTCTGGGATTATAGAACCACTTGCAAGAAATTAACAATGCAGACCCCTTTCAAGTTGGTTTATGGTCTCGAAGCTGTTGTCCTGATGGAGTACTTGGTAACAAGCTTAATAATTGCTACATTTACAGACATGGATAATACTGGTGTTGTTCGTGAGAGGCTTGCCCAGCTAGTTGAACTAGAAGAAGATAGATTTATTGTAGGATTCCATCAGCAGGTAGAGAAGTAAAGAGAGAAGGCCTATCATGACAGATAGATCAATAAAAAGGCATTTAAACAAGGTGATTTAGTACTGATGTATGACAGTAAATTTATAAAATATCCAGGGAAGTTCAGAACGCATTGGCTTGGACCATATGAGATTGCCTATATTACAGAAGGAGGAGATGCACAGCTGAAGATGTTGAAGGGAGAATGGAAAGAAGGATTAGTAAATGGGAGTCGATTGAAGTTGTATTATGACAACCAGTTTCCTCGCAACTCTCAATAAAATTAAGAAGAAAAGGGTCTATGTACTAGGTACATTTCAAACTGGGTACTAGACATAGAAAATATAGTCTGGACAAGGATGGGAAGGAGGCATAAAGCAGAAAGAAAAGGTTGCACTATGCAGTCCAAAGTCGAAGTGAAACGAAAGGATCAGATCTGAAGTGCCTTGGGATGATTCATAGGTGAGTGTTGGGGGCATGTTGGCCCTTGGTTATGGAAGGAAGCAAAGATCGAGGAATAAAAGGTCAAACATGAATTGCACGGGAGACACAATGATTGTCACTGGGTCGAAGTAAGCAAAACAGAAGAAAAGCCAAAGCGAAGTATGGAAAATAAATCCGTTGGATGAGGAGATCGAGGATGATAGATCAACAAGAAAGATGGAGCAAGGACAACTCAGTAAGAAGAGAAAGACACCATTGGATGCTTTGGATAACCACGCGAGAAGGAAGGAAAGATAGGTTGGTGAAGCCCTGAAGAGGTGGGTCAAGTTGACCTAGGGTTTTAGACACCTAGGGTTTTGGGTAATTAGGGTTTTGAGACCTAGGTTTCGACCTAAGGCTGTCATTGAGGGACTATAATGTATAAATAGAGGTTGAGAGGACCTAGGTCGGGTCGATACTAGTGTTGGGTATTGATACTAATTGTTGTTGGTTGAGAGATTATTGTACTGTGAGAGAGAGGAGTGTTGAGAGTGAGAGACTTCTGGTATTGTAAGATCTTCAGATGGGTGCGAAGATCAAGTCTTGTATCTGGGTGCATAGGAAGGTGGGAGATAAAGAGAGGAAGGGATAAGATATGTTGACTAAGAGCGTAGGTCAGAACTATAAGCTTTATCTTAATATATCTTAAGCACAGTTTTGTGTATGTAGTCGTAGAGAGAGGGTGAACCATGTATTTTTTGTGTCGTATGTGTGATTGATTCCTAGATCTCTGTCATTGTTATACTGTGATTTTCATTATTGTGTTAGATTAGATTTATAGTTGCGCAGAGTAGATCTAGTTGATGAGAGATATATGAATGTTGCATTATTGTTGTATTAGTTCCACTTGATATTCTCCTAGATGTAGACATCTCTGTCCTGCAAGCCCCCTGTTAGCTGCTTTAGGTGAGCCTACATCTGCTTCGCAGGTGTTTCCAAAAGGGATAGTAGCTAGGGCTTGTTGGTGCACTCTTGGAGTGAACCCTGGGTATGCCCTTGTGCCAACATCTGTAAACCTTCTACGGTCATGCATAGAGAACTTACATAGACTATTAGCACTTAGCTTACAACACATAGATACATTCCTCCTCTACTATATTCCTAGATGTTTATTTATACATTACAAAAGTGGGCCTAAACATGGGTAAACCCACAGGCCGACATCCCTTTCCCATTACATTGTCTAAAAACCCAAAAAGGGGGTCTAAAAGTGGGCCGAGATCCTGTGATCTCTGCTTCATCTGGCGCTCCATCTTCGACAGTCTGTCGAAGTCCCACAAATGGTCAAATATGACCAAGTAACTTCGACACTGTCATAGATGATGACACCACTGAGAGGTGATAGGTAAGCCAACAGAATGCATGGAATAAGCTTGGCATTCGCAATGTCATCTCTGTGATTTGTTCTTGTCTCTGTTGTGGTTTGGGAAGTTCCTGCTTCGTGAGCAATTGAGGGAGAATCTTGGACTCCTACTATTGATAATGCTTTCACACCTATAGACATTCTTCTTTCTGACATGACTCTCTCAGTCATTAAGTCAATCAAAACTTCTTTGACTACTTTCTCTGCGGCATTCAGCTTGTCCAACATACAAGCGCAGGGTGAATAATATCGGGTGTGAACTAAATTCAGAGACTACAATGGAGGGTACGGGAATATGGCGATGATCACAGTGAAAAATAATCTCAGGCTGTGGGCTCAAATTCTTAGTTAGAAAAAATTATTCTTAGTGCATGGCGCGACGAATGAAGTAAGAAACTTAGCAATGGTCTTCTTGCAATGGGTATGAGGCATCATTAACTCATGTTCTATCTGTTATGGCATATTTTGACGATCTAGTGGTGAACCATCAATGCTTTTCAACCCATTAGGAGCAGCAGTCGGACGATTATATCAGTTTCCAATGGCTATATTGCTTCACCTTGGCGAAGTGGCCTATGTTGTTGATCTGATATCTAGGCAAAGTTCAATTTTTGCAAGTTTTTCATTCTGCAAAGTTCTCTTTGGAATATTCTGTAGTCTGTCGATCTTATCTCTCTTTTTACTTAGCTTCCTAGCCTTCTTTCCAGTGAGCTTTGTCTCAGTGACTCTCTTCCCATTATGATTATTATTTTCCTTGGACATAGTCACTTCATGCTGCTAAGATTCTCTCCTAAGACTCAGGGGTAATACTTCTTCTATATTTGAGACATATACTACAATCTTTTGTGATTCCTCTAGTTCTCTTGCAACTTTGACATCTGGGCTCTGGGTGTCAAATAGCTTCAATTTTTTCTCCTGTTCTTCAATCAACTGCATGATCCTTCTGGTCATTAAATCTATTAACTCTTGTCTCTGTTGTTCTAAAACCTTTTCTTCTTCCTTCTTTTTGTCTTGATCTCTCTCAATCCAATGTTTTCCAAGAAACATAGTAAATGGGGCGTTGTCCTCAATAAACTTGATAATCTCAAAATCTTCCTATATCGAAGTTCCATTAGCATTCATAGATATCTGAGTGAGCCTTCCACATAGGTTCACCAGTTTTCCTCTGAATATCCCTATTCCTCTTAATGAAGGGATCATAGCAGGCCTTCCTATAGCTTCCCAAGTTCTCTCTGGCATAATTTTCACTGGTGTTTCTTCATCAAGAACACAGTCAATGTCGAAGTCCCCTATTCTTACTTTGATGCATTCTTTTTCTTTAAAGATCTCTGATAACCTAAAATGTCGTTGGTTGTTCAAGATGTCTTTCATATGTAGTAATACCTTCTTGGATTCTTTCTAGGGTTAAGCTATCTCTAGATCTGCCTTAGGGTTTTCTTCACTCAGATTCATTCTTTCGTGCTTAGCAATCATTCTAGGGAAATCCAATACTTCATGGTCCAAATCTTTGCAACATAGGAAACTAGATCTTCCACCAGGGAATTCCTTAGAAAGATGTCATGGTCTTCTGCAACTATAACATAGGGTTAATCCTCTCTTCCTTTTTAATGATCCCTAACCTCTTCTATACTGCGCACTAGGATCATGGTAACTAGCCTGCAAAAAATTCTTTCTAGGATCCTGCATCCATTTGTTAGTCCAAACANTTCTATGCATAAGTATAACATATCTATCACTGTACTTATCATATCTATTCATATCAATCTTTCTTTCATCTATTAGAGCCCTATTTTTCAAGCTAGTACAAAATCTACCAAACATACCTAGATCCATACTCTAGAAACAAAAAATTTCACTTATTTTACTTTTGTAGAGAACAAAGCTTCCAAATCTAAAAACTTTTGACTATTCTTACCTTTATCAGAGCATAGAGCTTACAGATCTTACCTCTTTTCTGTAGATCTGACCTCTTTTCTTCATAAACTTCCACTTTTACCTTTCTTAGAGCACAAAGATTTTTAGATCAAGTGGAATACTATGCACTAGGGCACAGATCCTCGCACAAATATTCCATAGTTTCAGGATCAATCTTTGCACAAATCTTCCTCTTCCTTAGTTCCTAGCAATCACAGTTTCACATCCCTGCAACAGAACCATTTGTTGGCACAAGGGTAGACCCAGGGTTCAACGCTACAACAGTGCACCAACAAAACTCTAACTACTAGCCCTTTCGACAACACCTACGAAGCATATGAAGCCTCACACAAGATAGAGGCAGGGGTGGTTGCAAGACTCAAGTGTCTGTAACCTTAGCTGGAACACAAATCTATGATTATATTGCTTACAAAACACTTAGCATTGATTATTCATCAATATTCAACCCTTATTGTACTTCACAGATACCATAGAGAATCATAATGTTTACTTAGATCTAAGGTATTTTATCACTTAGCAACAACAAAACATATCGGATCCAGTAGATTGGCACTAAGAATCTTTGTACATGTTAGATCTAGCATTCACACATATCTAAGAAGCACCAAGCATAAGTAGATCTATCTAAATATATCAAAGAACTTTGCAAAAGTAGGGACACCACATCAAGTCAAAGAACAAAGAATAACACACAGATTTACGTGGTTCACCCCCTTCCCTGGGGCTACTTCCACCAACTCTTCTTCTTTATTAGTGTCTCCAATCGGTTACAGGCACAAAGCCACCAAAAACCCTTCCTCGCATAGGACAGAAGATCTGTGCAGCTCGGTAGATCCTTCTTCCTTGTTCTTACAACACAGAGCCTTCTATAAATTCTACAACAACTTGTACTTAGCTTTGTAAACCTTCTACAGTCATGCACATAGCACTTACATAGAATATTATAACTTAGCTTACATCACATAGATACAATCCTCCTCTACTAGATGCCTGGATGTTTATTTATACATTACAAAAGTGGGCTTAAATGTGGGTAAACCCACGGGCCGAAATCCCTTTCCCATTACATTGTCCCAAAACCCAAAATGGGGGTCCAAAAGTGGGCCGAGATTCCGTGATCTCTGGTTTGTCTGGCGCTCCATCTTCTACAGGCTTTCAAAGTCCCACAAACGGTCAAATATGATCAAGTAACTTCAAAACTTGGTCAAGGGCCAACATCAATGAAGATGAAAGGGAATATGTAGAAGAAAAATAAGTTGGAGGAGAATAAGCACCAGAGGAGCAATTTCTGAGGGTTGTTGTCAAGCTAGGAACCAAAGAAAAAATGGAAGTCCCGATGTATGAAGGTAATTTGAATTTGGAATAATTGCTTGAATGGATAAGTTCTTTAGATAGGTACTTTGACTATGAGGAAATTGATGATGAGAAGAAGGTAAAGCATATAGTGACCAGATTGAAAGGACATGCAACGTTATGGTGGGACACGTTGCAAGCTAATACAAGGAGGAAAGGTAAGTCCAAGATTAACAGTTGGGATAGAATGGTAGCTAATATCAAGAATAATTTCATACCCAAGGATTGTCAGTTAAATTTTTTCAAAATGTTGCAGAATCTAAGACAAAAAGGTTTGTTGGTGAAAGAGTAAAATGAAGAATTTTATGAGATGAACATAAGAGCAGGACACAGGGAGAATGATGAAGAAAAAGTTTCTAGGTACATTAATGGATTGAGGTATGAAATCCAGGATGATATTAGCATGATTACAATGATAACTGCAGAAGATTCTTATTAGGTATCCCTGAAGGAAGAATAAAAATTGGAAAGGAAGCAGAGTCAACAAAACAGAGGAAATAGTCCTAATAAAGGAAGAGGAACCCTTAGAGAAAAGTTCCAGAAGTCCATAGGAGAAGATGGAATATATAACAGTCATATAGAGAGAGGAGTACTTTCTAGAGGAGGATACTATGGAAGAAGGAATACTTTTCCAAAAGGTAGATGAAGAGGCAAAAGAGGAGAAGTGAAGTGTTATGCCTATGGAAAAACAAGGCACATGTCTTGGGAATGTCCTGAAAAGAAAAATGTAGGAGTTGGAGAAGCTCACATTTTTTAGGAACATAAGAAGAATGTAGAGACATAGATGAAGGAAGAAGAAATGGAAGAAGGGAGATCACTAATGATGAGGATATCTCTCATAAATCCAGAGAATCATGTACGATATCCATTCCATAGGAACATTTTGTTCAGAACTACTTGCAAGGCTAGAGATAGGGTATGAAAAGTAATCATAGATAGTGGAAGAACTGATAACCTAGTATCCATGAAGATGGTGGAAAAGCTAAAGTTGGAGAAGACTATACATCTGATTTTGTACAGGGTGTCGTGGTTGTAGAAAGGACATCAAGTCATGGTAAGTAGAAAGTGTAAAGTTGAGTTTAAAATAGATGGTTATAGGGATGAAGTTTTATGCAATGCCATACCTATGGATGTTGGTCATGTTATATTTGGAATACCTTGGAAATATGAGAAGAATGTCATAAATGATGGGAGGAAGAATACTTATACAGTGGAGAAAAATGGATATAAGCATATGTTGTTACCAATAGAAGATAAAGGAGTCAAAGAGGAAGTTATTCCTAGTATACTTCTCATGAGTGGGAAGGAACTCTTAAAACAAGTTAATAAAGACCAGAAAATGCAGTTTCTTGTTGTAGGTAAGACAAGAGTCATTCTAACAATAAATTCTATGAATGATTTTCCTGTAAAAGTTCAGGAGCTATTGGATGAGTTTGTTGATATTGTGGTGGATGAGTTACCTCACACTTTAATACCCATCAAGAGTATCAATCACCATATTGACCTTATTTCGGGAGCAATTTTTCCAAAAAAGTCAGGATACAGAGTAACCCCTCAAGAGAATGAATAGGTCAAGGAGAAAGTCCAATAGTTGTTAGATAAAAAATTTATCAGGGAAAGTTTGAGCCTGTGTGTCATACCAACTGTGTTGATTCTAAATAAGGATGGAGGTTGGAGAATGTACATAGATTCTAGAGACATCAACAAGATAACCATCAGGTATAGATTTCCTTTACCTATAATGGATGATTTAATGGATTTCTTGAGTGGAGCTAGTTATTTTTGAAAATAGACTTGAAGAGTGATTATCATCAGATAAGGATGAGAGAGGGAGATGAATGGAAAACAACATTCAAAACTAATGAAGGATTTTATGAGTGTCTCGTTATGTCGTTTGGCTTAAAAAATGCCTCAAGTACCTTCATAAGATTAATGAATGAAGTGCTAAAATATTTTATTAGTAAGTTTGTGATTGTTTATTTAGATGATATTCTAGTTTTTAGTGACACTGGAAAGGATCATTTAAGTCATTTGAATATGGTGTTGAGGAGGTTACATCAGGAGAAATTGATGGTGCATTTGAAGAAATGTTCTTTTATGATATGTATTTTTGGTTTGTAATATCTTCAAATGAATTGAATATGGATCCAAATAAGGTGAGTGAAATAAGAGAATGGAATTCTCTAAGAAGTGTGTTTGAAGTAAGGAGTTTTCATGGGTTGGCGAGTTTTTACAAGAAATTCATCAGGAATTTCAACAATATTTGTGCACCCATACTGGATACCATAAAGAAGGAAAATGGATCTTTTAATTGGATATAATAAGTTGAGAAGGGATTTATAGTGTTGAAATAAGAGATAGAAGAAAAACCTTTTTTAGTTCTGCTTGATTTTAAGAAGGATTTTCAGGTCAAATGTGATGCAAGTGGAGTAGCCATTGGCACAATTTTTAGTCAATATAATAAGCATGTTGATTATTTTAGTGAGAAGTTGAATGATGTTAAGAGAAATTATTCAACATATGAAAAGTAATTTTGCGTTGTAATTCAATCTTTGAAAAAGTAGAGGCATTATATTATCCCGAAGGAGTTTTTTTTTATATACTGACAATCAAGATTTGCAGTTTATAACCAAACAAGAGAAATTGAATCAGAGACATGCCAAATGGGAATAATTCATGTATAATTTTACTTTTGTTATTAATCATGTTAGTGGAAGCACTAACAAAGTTGCAGATGATTTGAGCAGGAAATGTTTGATCTTGTAGGAATTCGAAGTGGATATTTTTGGATTTAGAAAAAAATCAATGGATGGATTATTTGATCCAAGATAGACTTTTATTCAAGGGAATTTTGTTCTGTATCATGAAATTCTCAATGAGGAACAATTTGCTAAAGGAAAAACATAGTGGAGCATTGGCTGGACACTTTGGCCATCATAAATCATATGTGTAGTTGAGTTCTTCATACTACTGTCCATGCATGAGGTATGATGTGAATAATTTCATGGAAAGATGAAAAATCTTCCAATATGCCAATGGAAAGCAGTAGAACACTGGATTCTATCAACAATTTCCTATTCCAGACAAGTCGTGGGATGCTATAAGTATGGATTTTGTTCTGGGATTGCCAAGAACCTAGAGGGGAAGTGAATAAATCTTTGTGGTGGTTGAAATATTTTCAAATATGGAACATTTCATATCATGCTATAAAACCAATGATCATACCCACATAAAAAATATGTTTTTCAAGGAGATTGTGAGATTGTATGGGTTGTTCAGGAGTATAGTCTCAAACATATATACTAAATTTGTGGGACACTTTTGGAAGAATCTCGAGGCGATTTTGTCTTTTATTTCATCATATCATCCTCAGGCAGATGGAAATAATTAGGCATTGAATCAAAGTTTAGGGAATCTATTAAGGAGTTTGTTCACTGGACATAACAGTCAGTGGGATCAAATTATGCCCCAAGTAGATTTTGCATATAATGAATCATTGAATAAGAGCACTGGTAGGATTCCATTCCAGATAGTATATGGGATGCATCCAAGAGGAATTTTAAAATTGAGAGATTTAGGAGGAGATGAATTTTGAAGTGCGAAAGAAAAGGATTTTTCTAGAAAAATGTAGAAGTTACATGATTGAATTAAAGGAGAGCTACATAATAGAATCCATAAATACAAGAACAGAATAGACTAGAGGATAAGAGAGCTTAATTTCGAAATTGGAGATCAAGTCTTAGCACACCTGAGGAAGGAATTTTTTTAGAAAGGAAAATATAATAAGTTGAAGATGAAGAAGATAGGACCTTGTAAGATCCTCAGAAAATTCACTACAAATACTTATGGTATCGAACTTCCAGAGGACATTGGAATATCAACAATAATCAATGTAGAAGACTTATAACCTTACCATATGGATGATACAGAAGGGACAAATGATCGAGATGATATTAAATGGAAATGACAAATTCCCATAGTAGAGAAGCCACAGATATAGAAGAATTTGGATCAGAGGATTGCTAACAAGACTAAGAGAAAAATTTATTATGAGTATCTGGTTAAGTGGAAATATCATCCAACAAAAGATACAAGTTGGATAACTAAAACTGATATCCAGAAGTATGGAAAGAGAGTGGAGGAGATCATGGACAGAAGTCCATGAATCTTTTGTCCAAAGGAGTATGATGAAGGAGCATCACCATCAACATTCAATGATTCCAAGTGGACGACAACGCAACATCTGACGTGTGCATTCAAACTAGTTTGGATTCCAAGGAGAGCATGTCACTTTAATATTTTGAAAGTATTGTAATTAAATATCTCATAATATCTCGAAGTTTGATCCATTGTATGAGCTCTAGGAGATTGTAATTTCTTTAATTACCTATAGGATTGTACATATTTTGAGCATCGACTCATATCTGGGTTATAATTATTCATTTATTGTAATAAGCCTTAGTGGTAGGATACTTAATTGTGATACAAAAGTACTAAGATAGTATGGAGGGAAGGATCAAGAATCCCCCTCATGTATAAATACATGTAATATATGCCAAAAATAGGTTGTTGAAAGAAGAATTTGAATGTTGTTGAGGTTATTGTGATTGTTGATGAGAAAGAAAAGATGAAATCCATTGAATTTATTGTTATTTTTATGAGAGTTATTGTAACTCTTGTAAATGTTTTGCTGAAGGAATATAATAGAGGAGATTTGCTTCAATGTCTGAGTTTTCTTATCTCTAAGTTATTTGGGTAATGTTATGTTATCTATTTTTCTGTGTTTGTATTCATGTGTGTGTATTTCATTGTTGAGTGAATGGAACTTTGATGTTCTATAAGTTTCAATTGTTTCTCTTCTAAAATATTGGTGCAAGGAGTGCACAATGTCCATGCAAGGAGTGCAAAGGAAAATCCATTTACAGACTCAATAGCTCAGGAGAGATAACATGAATTTCATAGAGTGAGTGCGAGGAGTGCACATATACATGTTGGATTGTAAAATATTGAAGGACTGACCCATGCAAAGTGCATACAGGGCCAACACTTAGAGAAGTGTTGAAAAGGTTCAAGAGGAGATCGAACGGGAGGAGTGTGTAGGATATTTTTCTATGTCTCAAGCTCAGGAGAAGTAGCGCAAGTGTGCACCAAAATATAGTCCAGGTTCCAAAATGAGGAGAAGTGCAAGTGTGTGTCTTAGTCTATCATCCTTAGAGTGACAAAGCTCATGAAGGATAGTGATATTTAGTTCTCAAAGGAAGGACCCTTTTTTTTGAAGGTGAAGTGGATGAGATATTCTCAAGGAGGATTTAGATCCTTCATAGTCATCAGATCTGAGAAAGGAGCATGGTCATTAATATTCTAAGTTCTTTAGACTTCATTGTTATGAAGAACTTAAAGTATTGTCTCAAGAGTGTGCAAGAGAAAACCTAAATCTCTGAAGCCCAGAGTAGATCCAGAACATTGGCACCAGGTACACGTGTCGACAGATCTTAGAGTTTAAAATTTGACACTCTGGAAGATATGGGTTGTGATTTGGTTTTGGTTGAAAACCCCCAAATGCCCAAGGCCCGAAGCCCATCTCGATCGTCCTTTTTTTTGGATACATGGACCATTGATTGAGACCCTTCATGTGTTCAAAGTTTGGTACTCCAAAAGGCAGTGTGGTTCAAGGCATGAAAAGATTCGATGCCTGAATCCCAGAGAAAACCTAGACCATCGATCTAAGGAATGCATCACCCATCTCATCTACGAGTTCAAAATTCACGCATTTAGAGGTATTGCGTGTTGGAGTGGGAACAAATCCCAAATCATGGAGTTCTGAAGTGCCAAATTTCCCATCGTTTAAAGGTTTAACCTACTTTTTGGCCCAAGATCACATGGATTTCTTTGTTGAAGTGATAATACCCTAGTGAATGCAAATTTACGCACAAGAAAAAGGAAAAAGACATGTGGTAATTAATTTATGAGGGTTCAGTGAGGACTTGAGAGATAATTTGCATCCTTTGTAAGAATGATCCTAGATCGAGAGATCATGCGATCCCCAGGAGTGGTGCGGGTTGGAATCAAGTGGTATTAGAGCTTGGTTTTTATGAAGATAACAGGAAAAAGAGGAGATTTTTCCAATACCATCAAGTGGTATTCGAACAAGAAATAATCTCTTTGAGAAAAAGACAATTTAGAATCATTCCACTGAGAAGACACAGGGAGAGACCTGTAGTCAATGCAACCATGGAAGAGGAAATGATAAAAATTCATGAAAGGTTGGACTCCATGGAGAAAACACAAATAAAAACACCCGAAGATGGTGACGTCACTGAAGCTAAAAGTGGAGATGTAGTAGAAGAAGAAGTTGTAGGAGAAAAAATTGTAGAGGAGCAATTTTTTAGGGTTATTTTCAAGATGGGAACCATAGAAAAAATGGAAGTCCTAATAAGATTTGATTCCTCAGCCAAAGTAATTTATAGAGTGATAACAAGTTCAATGGTGTAAACTTATCATCATAAGTGAGGAGGTATTCCATTGAGGCATGTAGGTTCCAAGGTACTAATTAGTTTCTATGTATAATTCCTCGATAATGTGTCAAAGTTGACATGAATAGACTCGTTGAAGGAGGGCTATGATGTATCCCCCATCATCGACACAAAACTAACATATGAAAGTGATGTGAGATGGTGGATTAAATGAGTATGGAATGACACATGAATGGAAATTGGTAATACTGCAGATGGTTAGTTTGGAATAAAAATTATCTTGAACATGTGAGGCACGACAAATTACTTGGAAGCATTGACTCGAAGAGTACCGATAACATAATGTTATGACAATAAGATCACTCTTTGAATGGAATGAAAAAGTACAACTACACATGGAATCGGTATGACTCAGAGACAAGTAGATTACCCAACTGTAAGACGAGATGTAAAGAGGTGCCATGTTCAAGGGAGACAACTGCCATAATGGATTCCAAATCAATTGACCCACTTCTTTCAATTTTTCCCCCATCATGATTGGTGAGTACCTCTTTGTTTTTTTAATTGAGCTTGAGGAGGATAAAAAATGCTTAGTATAGCTCATCTTCTATGACTCCCTCAACATATGTTTAACAAACCTAAAGATTGAGGGGTTCAATCCCATATGGATCCTAGAGTTTGGTCCCATATAGGTCCCTCAATTCATAATTTTACGAGCCCAAAGAAGGTAAAATATGTGGTTTTTCATGTTTAGAGAGTCTGAAAAGAACTTAAAGACAACTCCATGGGTGAATTTTTCATAAATTTAGTCTCCCAATCTTGAAAAACGTGTAAAAAATACAAGGAGGAACTCTTCTAGTCATGATTTACTAGAGTATACTTTTTTTGTAGTTAGTCTTAGGAGGCCAAGAATGGGGGTAAACTACCACTCAAAAGATTCCCTTTCAAAAATTTTAACGAGTGTGAAAGGAAACAGGTTCACTTGACAATATTTTCATGTTTAGGGAGTCTAAAAAGAGCTTAAAGGAGACTCCAAAGAGTTCCTTTTTCGTATACATTTTATGATTCCAAAAAATAGATAAAAGTATACTTGGTAATGTTGGTGCAAGTTTGATCAAACTAGGGTCCTTCTCAGGTTACCAGCAAAAGGTGTTGAGTAGTCTAGAGCGTTGGCATTTTCATCTCCTCCAAAGAGAAGAAGTCTCACCCGAAATGTTGACGAGACAAATATATAGGGAAGGGCAAGGAAAATACTTAGGAGGATTCACAGAACCTTCAAGATTCACCTTGATCTTGTGCAAGACATATAACTACTAAATAGATCTGAACTCATGTGTGAAATAAATGAACCTACTTATGTTGTGAACAAGAATTTAAACAAGAAGACATCATGTGGAAGTCATAAACCATAAAGAAGTATTGTAATGCATAAGTATAACAAAGGAAGACACAACATATTTTTAAAATTTAGATCCTTCTTCATATTATATTTATATATTTCTTCATTTAAAAAATCAAAGACACACAACAATTCTCTTTTACATACTCCTGGATCTGGACTCATGTCGGGGAGATCTATTTCCCAAAATGGTGTGAAGGTTACATTACAGACTCAGAACCCAACTACTCAGTTGTGTGCTTATGTAGTGATTCTTGGGCATTGTTTCCTTCCAATACTAAATTCTCCATCTGCTCCTGCATCTTTTGAGGCTGTTGTTTTGATTCTTATTGAGTTTTCCACAACTGTACTTCCATATGCTCAGCGCAAATGGTGAATTGAGACCATGCTCCTTGGAGAAATTCAATCTTATGCTACGGCTCTCTTGCATCGCTGGCTTCGGGAAGTTGGGGTGTGACCTTCCAAATCTTTGGTCAGTCTTCAACAAGCCTTTCCTGCACTCTTTCCAATCCATTCTCAACCTTGATATTTTCATACGCTTATTGTGTCCTTCATTCTTACACAAGGAGTGCTTCATCCCTTGCATATTTGGAATACCTCTCAGTCTGTTGGAGCCTCTTCTCTAGTTGATTAGTGGATTCTCTAATCATTCCAACCAAGTGTGTCATTGGCCACTGTGCAAGGTTAGTGGGAGACGGTTCTACGTCATTGGGGGCTCAAGTCTACAGTGGAAGTCCACTGGTCACTGAGTGTTATGAGGGAGTCTCTACTTCCTCCTCCCCTACGAATGGTCCTGGCGCAAGCCTCAACCTTAACGATGATGGGAAAAGTATCAGAACCTTTGTTCTAGATAGGTAGAGTTACAACAAATCTATAGACTGCTGAGGGTTTTGGAGAACCATCTCCATATGTTCCTATGTGGATGTCGTGCTCTACCTAGATGTTGACTCTGGTTCCTTCTGAACCTCTGGTATTTCCTACCCCTTTCTTGTGTATGCTTCCTGAATCATGATTTCTTGGCCACCCTCAACCTTGGTCGTTGAGGGGATTTGTCGGGTACTTTGAGATTGCGGCTCCTCCACCATTTGGGTGTCCTTTTTTGTCACAAAAGGCACAAACTAATGGTCCTAGATGTGTAGGTTTGGACCAGTCAATTGTAGGATCTGCTCTAGTGCTTCGGGGTTTGGACCAGAAATGTTTTGTCTCTACTCAAAAAATTCTTGGGTTTCTTATCAGAGTTCTCTCTCTGCTTTCTCTGGGGAATCGATTTAAATCGGTTCTGGATCTGTGGTTTAGAGTGGACTGGTGGTTTCTGCGCTTGGCGACTAGGGTTGTGGTGGTGATGGAGGGTGCTTAGTGATTATTATGGATGGAAGGGTGTCAGGCTCAAGGTCGTCCTAAATATGGATGATGGGGTTTTCTCTAACTATTGAGCGAGTGCGGGGGACGTGTTGACGGGAAAAATTCACCGTCCATCAACTGGAAGAGCGAGTCCAGTCCGGGGTTGTCTAAATAACCCAAGACGTTTGGTGTAACTCGTTCTGACAGGTTTAATGGCTCTGTTAGCCAATCTAAGAATCCTAAAACAAACAAATAAAAGAGAGAAATAACTAACTAATTACTAAACACTATATATATGTACATATGCTCTAATGTAACTGTAGAAATTGTATTTAAGCAAAAGATATACAAGTCTCATTTATTTACATGATTTACAAGCTGCAAGTTTTAATCGAAACTTACAAAATTCGATGTAAAAACGATTTATTCTAGGAAGCAGATAAAGAAAGCACATAAAAATATTTATTGTTTTTCTTTTATAAATTTAAAGAATCTTGCAAAAAAATTTAATGAAACATGAACATGTGGATAGTGAAAGCTGAACCATACATTCATTATTTCATTCATAAATAACTTAACTAAATAACACACATAATAACCTATCGCTAATCAACAAAACTGGTATTTATCTTTCTGTGTTGTATGAGCTCCTTCCTGTATTGTTGTTAAGGGAAACCTATAACAGAACAATACTAGCACTTCCAGAATACATTCAAAGAAGTATTTGATATTGGAGTAAATTAGTAACAACAGGAAGACAACTAATTAAAAATCGAGTGATCTTAAGATAATCGATATTTAAGAATGAAAGAAAACTCAATTCTGGGTATTGATATTATCCATCATTTAACATTAGAAATAAATTCCATAATAATCAAATGATTTATTGATCACACATAAAAAAATGGAATAAGAAATTATGGGCAACATATAACATTTAACAGTATGA
>SNQJ01S0018905.1:75191-103798 GCA_010110895.2 Picea sitchensis
TTCTATTTTATTGAAAGGTCTTATTAATATTGACCTTTATTACATCCGAATACATTAATCTACCTATGTGCGGGTTAGGACCTTAACATCATCCCTATGGTGGTGCAAGACAAGAAGACCAGGAAGATCAAGATCTGTGTATATCTCAAGAAGCTAAATGATGCTTTTTTGCATGATCCTTTCCCTACACCATTCACAAACAAAGTGTTGGATAATGTGGGAGGCCAAGAGGTATATTCTTTTACGGATGGGTTTTTAGGATACCATCAGATCCAGATTGCCAAGGAGGACCACCACAAGACCAGAGTTTCCACATAATGGGGATCCTACCAATACACAATGATGCCATTTGGACTGAAGAATTCCCCATCCATCTTCTCCAGGGTGGTGGTCGAAGTGTTCAAAGAATTTTTTTATAAGTTTTTAGAAGCCTATTTTGATGACTGGACTATTTTTAGTTTGCTGAAAAATCATATTGAATGTCTAAGACTAATGTTGGACAAATGCAGGCAGTGTCAAATTGCTTTAAATTTGAAGAAGTGCATCTTCTTCTCACCTTTTGGAGGATTACTAGGACATATTGTATGCAAGGAAGGATTGTTGGTTGATCCATCAAAAATTGCAATTATAGTCGACTTACCACCTCCTACTTGAGTCAAACAACTGCACAGTGCACTAGGACATACTGGCTATTACAAGAAATTTATCAAAGGATATACTCAGATTACTGCGCCAATGGATAAGTTATTAAAGAAATAATGTCAATTTGGTTGGACAGATGAATGCCAGTAGAGCTTCGACACACTAAAACAAAATATGGTGACTGTACCCATTCTGGTCTTTCCAGACTGGAGAAGAGAATTTCATGTGCATGTCGATGCGTCTTCTATTGCATTAGGGGAATTATTGGCACAACCTGGAGAAGGGGAGATCGACCATCCATTAGCATTTTCTAGAAGAAATATATCTACAGCTGAAATCAATTACACTACTACAGAGAGAGAAGGATTAGCCATGGTGTATGCACTGCAAAAATTCCACCATTACTTACTAGGAGGAAACTTTAAAATGTTTACTGATCACTCTGCACTGAAGTACCTAGTCAACAAGCCAGTGTTTGGGGGGTGAATATGCAGATGGATTCTCCTGTTTCAATAATATGATTTTGAGATCATAGTCAAACTAGAAAGAATGAACAAGGGACCCGACCACTTGTCGAGGTTGGAACATTGCGAAGAACCCACCAGTCTGGAGGATACACTACTGGATGCACAACTACTCGCCATTAGGAAGATGGATGACCACTTCATAGACATAGTCCATTTCTTGTCAACATGAATGGATCCAAGTGAGTATACAATTTCCCAAAAGAAACAGCTAGTGGTGCGCACTATAGACTTTTCACTAATAGTTGATCAACTATATAAAATGGGACCTGATGCTATACTAAGAAGATGTGTGATGGAGGTAGAGTGCCCGCTGATCCTCAAAGAAGCTCATGAAGGCATTATAGGAGGACATTACGCAAGGAAATAAACTGCACAAAAGGTTCTGCGAACTGGCCTTTGGTGGCCTACTTTACACAGAGATGCTAAAGAGTATACCAAAGCCTGTGATGTATGCCAGAGAGTTGGAAAACCATCTCGAAGAGATGAAATTCCACTGGCACTGTAGATAACCCTACAAGAATTTCAAAAGTGGGCCATTGACTTCATGGGACCTATAAACCCACCAGGAGAGTGCACAGGAGAAAGGTATTTTATCACTACGAGAGAATATCTGAATAGATGGGTCGAAACAAGAGCAGTCAAGGACTGTAGTGCAACTACAACTGCGTGTTTTATATTTTATGAAATAATAACCAGGTTTGAATGCCCTAAGGCCCTTATGAGAGATCAAGGCACTCATTTCATCAACAAGACAGTGGAAGCCCTGATTGAATAATTGGAAATTCACCATCAGAGTACCCCTTACCATCCACAATCAAACAGAACGGTTGAATCATTCAACAAACTCTTGGAGACAACATTGAAAAAGATTTGTAGTGTGAACAAGGATGACTGTGATTTAAGAGTACCAGCAGTATTCTGGGCTTATAGAACCACTTGCAAGAAATTAACAATGCAGGCCCCTTTAAAGTTGGTTTATGGTCTTGAAGTTGTTGTCCCGATGGAGTACTTCGTACCAAGATTAATAATTGTTTCATTTATAGACATGGATGATACTGGCACTATTCGTGAGAGGCTTGCCCAGCTGGTTGAACTAGAGGAAGATAGATTTATTGCAGGATGCCATCAACAGGTAGAGAAGGAAAGAGAGAAGGCCTATCATGAAAAACACATCAAGAAGAAGGCATTTAAGCAAGGTGATTTAGTACTGATGTATGACAATAAATTTATAAAATATACAGGGAAGTTCATAATGTAGTGGCTTGGACCATATGAGATTGCCTATGTTATAGAAGGAGGAGTTGCACTGCTGAAGACATTGAAGGGAGAATGGAAAGAAGTATTAGTAAATGGGATTCAACTGAAGTTGTATTATGACAACCATCTTCCTCGTAGATCTCAGTAAAATTAAGAAGAAAATGGTCTAGGTACCAGGTGCAGTTGAAACTGGGTACCAGACACAGAAAAGACAGTATGCACAAGGATGGGAAGGAGGCATAAGGTAGAAAGCAAAGGTTGTACTATGCAGTCCAAAGTCGAAGTGAAATGGAAGGATCAAATCCGAAGTGCCTTGGGATGATTCACAGGTGAGTGTTGGGGGCCTGTTGGCCCTTGGTTATGGAAGGAAGTGAAGATTGAGGAAGAAAAGGTCAAACACAAACTATGAGGGAGACACAGTGACTGTCACTAGGTCGAAGTAGGCAAAAGAGTAGAAAAGCTAGAGTGAAGTATAGAAAAGCAAGTCGTTGGATGAGGAGATCAAGGATGATAGATAAACAAGGAATATGGAGCGAGGACAATCAACAAGAAGATAAAGCCACCATTTGATGCTTTGGAGCACTACGTGAGAAGGAAGTAAAGACAGGATGGAAAAGCCCTGAAAAGGTGGGTCAAGTTGACCTAGGGTTTTAGACACCTAGGGTTTTGGGTAATTCAGGTTTTGACACCTAGGTTTCGACCTAAGGCTGTCGGTGAGGGACTATAATGTATAAATAGAGGTCGAGAGGACCTAGGTTGGGTCGGTACTAGTGTTGGGTATTGAAAATAATTGTTGTTGGTTGAGAGATTATTTTACTATGAGAGAGAGGAGTGATGAGAGTGAGAGCCTTCTGGTATTGTAACATATTCAGGTGGGTGCAAAGATCAAGTCCTGTAGCAAGGTGTGTAGGAAGGTGGGAGATAGAGAGAAGAAGGGAGAAGATCTACTGACTATGAGCACATATCAAAACTGTAAGTTTTATCTTAATATATCATAAGCATAGTTATGTGGACGTATCCCTAGAGAGAGGGTGAACCACATACACTTTGTGTCATATGTGTGATTGATGCCTCGATCTCTGTCATTGCTATACTATGATTTGAATTATTGTGTTAGATCATATTTATAGTTGTGTAGAGTAGATCTAGCTGATGAGAGATATATGAATGTTTCATTATTGTTGTATTAGTTCCACTTGATATTCCCCTGGTTGTAGACATCTCTATCCTATAACCCCCCTCTTAGATTCTTCGGGTGAGACTACATCTGCTTCACAGGTGTTGCCAAAAGGGCCAGTAGCTAGGGCTTGTTTGTGCACTCTTGGAGTGAACCCTAGGTCTGTCCCTGTGCCAACAAATGGTTCCTTTGCTGGGACCAAAATATTTTTAAGGTAATGTCAAGGTGGTTCCCATTGAAGACAAAGATTCAAAAGTGGATAGAGGATCAATAGAGGGACTTCGCTGAAGCCCAGAACAAGAACCCTAAGTACTGAATATTGGCTACAAAGATACATCTTCACTAACATTCATGATATCTTCTTTGGAGGAATCCACCAAGAGTTGTTTGAGTGGTTGGCTAGGTTAGTCGATACCCAGTTCGAGATCATATCTAGACCTCTCGTGGTTTAGACACCATCACTGATCCAAAAAGTCAAGAGAGTTGACAATGTTGTATCTAGAGCAGTAGATCATTGGTTTGATAGTACCATTGGAGGGTATATCACTAAATTTGTTGTTGATAGGGTAGAATCATATAGCCAGGCCGAGAGATACATTTTCAAAGGACCCATAGGAAATTTTTTCACCTTTTGAAGCTAAGAATCAAGATGTTGTTGCATGAAAAGAACGTCTTGAAGATACAGTAGATTGGATAGACCTGAAAAGTCTAATGTTCAGAAATTCAAACAGTGACAGCAACACAGAAGCTGGACATACACATAGTGGAAGAGTATTCAGAGGGGTTCAACTTGAGAACATATTTAAGAAAAAATACAGAGAAAAGGGTTTCTACAGTGGAGAATAGGCAGATCTAACCGACAAATAACATTCAAAACCCACTAGA
Organism: Picea sitchensis; assembly: GCA_010110895.2. Lineage (NCBI taxonomy): Eukaryota > Viridiplantae > Streptophyta > Pinopsida > Pinales > Pinaceae > Picea > Picea sitchensis. Next base: position 79,680 of record SNQJ01S0018905.1, read on the forward strand.
ATAGAAGTAGGGGAAGATGACGAACTTCGCCAAAGCAAGATAGAAACCTCAGGAACTACACAGATTACTAAAGTAAGTAACATTAATCCTCCTATTGTTTCAATAGAACCAAGAAACCAGAATAGCCAGAACCACTAGGGTCTTCAGAGTGTTGTTACTAGAAACTCAACCTATACTCAGACATGAAGCCTAGGGAACTCTATGGTAGATGAGATGAGGTTCCCTATCTTCAAGGGAGATGGATCTGAGAATCCAAATAAACACTAGTTCCTATGTGAGGTCCTGTGGAATATTTAAAGTATTACTGATGAAGCCATCAAGAGAACCCATTTCAACACTACGCTAATGGACTGCACACTGAGATGGTACATGAAACTTGTCCAAGGACTAGTGCAGCCTAAGCCACTAAACGAGATCAAGAATGCATTTATTATAGATTTTAAGAAACCTAAGTTGGAGTCATAATGTATTACAGAGCGAAAAGAGATAAAAAAAAAGGTAGCAGAACCTGTTTGGGAGTTCGACCAGAGATTCAAGACCCTAACATGCCGATTAACTTTTCAGATCCCCAATGAATAGAACAAAGAATGGTTCATCACAGTGTTGTTACCACACATCAGAGTCCCTCTGATGCAGCAGAAGATTGCATCGAAGGAAGAATCTTTGGAGATCGCCGTGAAACTTGAATTAGCCTATGAGAGAATCTAGCTCAAGCATGAGCCAGATCTTCAGCAAGATGACTAGTTTGTATCTACAGGTCAAGGATATAAAGAAGGAAAAAGCAAAGGAAAAAAGATAAGATATCTTGTGTGTAAGATGCAGATCTGAAGGTCATGATAAGGAACACTTTCCCTTATTTCATGAGTATTTGGCCTTAGGAGCGTCGAGCCCCTTGAAGCAAGTTAACCTGCCCTAGTGTGATGTATGTAGAAATAGGCATCGCCCAGGTGAGTGATATTACATGCAGAAGTATGTTCAGATACCCAAAAACTTGTATTGCACATTCTGTAAATCAATGGGGCATGATGATCGATATTGTAGAGATTACGATCTCATGCATGAGAGGTTGAGGGATATATACAAGATTCAAGGTGAAGTAGATCAAGAAGGAAACACTCTGCAGTACAACTCTCCAAGGAGAGGAAACTTCAATACTCGCAGTGGATACAAGGGATGAGGAGGAGGAGGAGGTATGGGATGAGGCCAACCAAAAATTATTTGTTATAACTGCATGCAGCTGGAAAACTTGGCAAGGAATTTTCATAATCCTTGCACAACCTGCAGTTATTATAACTCTTTTGAGCATATCATAGAAGAATACCATGTGCTACTGGATAAGATTCAGGAAAGACGAGGACCCCAACAGAAACCACAAGTGAAACTGATATATGTTGAACCGCGTGGAACAGACCCTAGAGTCGTTGTTATTACTTGAGGAGGCACTATTATAGGAGAAGATAGAACAAACCAAAGAAAGAACGCAGAAGAGTCAGGTATTAGGAAAGTTGTGGAGAATACTTGGGCTTTTGATGAAAGGAAATAAAGACAAATCTTCGAGGAAGAAAGACATGAGTTCAAAGGGGACCAAGGATCCTCATCTAAAATGTGACCAAAAATAAAAGAGTATGGAATGCCTCATGCATTTGATCAATCGACTTCACCGAAAGAAAGGAAAGAGGTAAGTAAACTCATCGAATTTTTGTACACTTGTCTTAATTTAATTCGGGATGAGAATGTTGTGCAAGAGTTACAGAACCTAATCAAGCAATATGAGCTAGGAAAGATAGACCCCTTACTGAACAAGTAAGTACACCATATTGGTAAGAAGTGAAGAATAAACAAAGAATTACATTTGAATGCTCAAATAGGAGAGTGTGATATAGACTATGTGGTCCTCGACTTAGGGTCGGAGGTCAATGTCATGACGAAGCAAACTTGGGCACTAATGGGAAAAATGAAGTTGATCTATTCCCCTATCAGGATTAGAATGGTTAATCAACAAGCTGTCAGCCCATTTGGATGATCGGAGCATGTCCTTGTGGACATTGACGGAGTTAGGACCTTTACAGATTTTGAGGTAATTGAAATTGTTGATGATAACTGCCCTTACCCTGCATTTCTAGGAATTGATTGGGCCTTCGACAATTATATTGTTATTTATTTAAAGAAAAGATGCATGAAATTTGAAAGATCTGGCCTTAGGTTCATTGCACCCTTAGATCCATATGAGGGTCCATGATATACAAAGCCCATCAAAGAAGAAGGCCACACATATGAGCTATAAAACATATATAAATTAACAGCTAGACAACAAGATTATATCAACCCTACTGCCGATGGAAATCTAAGTTGGTGAAGTGACATCACGTGTTCATCAGATTCAAAAGAAGCACAAAAGAACTGGAAGAACCATATGTATGAAGTATCCACAAGGAGATGTGATCGACTGACCAGAGAAGTTTGCTAGATCGGTACAACAATAAGTAACTTGCCTACCTTTGATGGTCTGAACCCTCTATAAGCCTTCCTCTCAAATTTTGAAACAAGTGTACCAGCACAACAAAAGTTGTTGGATATGGATGAGGCCCTGAAAGCTACACCAGCAAGATGGTGGGGGATGCACAAAAGAAATATTACAGACTAGACACAATGTCGAACCTTGGTGACAGCGTGATTCTTAGCACAAGTAGGAAGCTACGAAGTGAGGTACATAGGTTGAAGCTACCCAAAAGACCATGTGCGAATATTTGAAGAATCCTGGAGTGACATTCCTTGAGAACAATGGGTACACAGATTCATTAACACGTTGGAAACGACCCCTATTAACTGGTACCTTCAAGTGGAGCTACACCTCATCACTACATATTGGGAAGGTATGCTTTAGAATTTTGTAACCACCTTTTTGTTTGAAAGTGAATTTCCTTTAGTAGATCAAGCACTACATATTGTGAGGCAGAAAGTATTTAAGAAGGCATCTAGCCTCCCCTTGGAGCAAGAAGAGGATGAATGGACTACACCATTTCAGAAATTACAAGGATGTTACAACATTAATGTTGACGTAGATGATGATCCGAGGAAGGTAAACATTGTTGAGACAGAAGGACACAGGGATGTGGAAGGACCAGGAGTTGATCTGCCATTCATTGGACAACTGATCAAGATAAAGAAAGTCAATATTGGGACAGAGGAGACACTGAATCTTGCCAATATTGGAGATTACTTGGATGTTGCTACCATTGACAAAATTATAGAATTAATGCACGAGTATCGGGACTTGTTTCCGACAAAGTTCACTGATATAAAGGGTATCAAAGGACCTATGGGAGAAATGAGAATAACGTTGAAACCAGATGCGAAACCATTCAAGTAAAGACCCTACACATTGAACCTAAAATATAAGTAAAAAGTGAAGATTGATCTCGAAAGAATGTTAAAAGTAGGGATTATTGAACCTATCGAAGAGTTGGAGTGGATCATCCCTATGGTGGTGCAAGACAAGAAGACCGGTGAGATCAGGATCTGCATATATCTCAGGAAGCTGAATGATGTTTTTTTGCAAGATCCTTTCCCTACACCATTCATAGACAAAGTGTTGGATAATGTGGGAGGCCAAGAGGTATATTCTTTTACAAATGGGTTTCCAGTATACCATTAGATCCGGATTTCCAAGGAGGACCGCCAAGAGACCACATTTTCCACATAATCAGGATCCTAACAATACGCAGTGATGCCATTTGGACTGAAGAATTCCCCAACCATCTTCTCCAGGGTGGTGGTCGAAGCGTTCAAAGAATTTTTGCATAAGTTTTTAGAATCCTATTTTGATGACTGGAATATTTTTAGTTTGCTGAAAAATCATATTTAATGTCTAAGACTAATGTTGGACAAATGCAGGCAATGTCAAATTGATTTAAATTTGAATAAGTGCACCTTATTCTCACCTTTTGGAGTATTACTAGGACATATTGTATGCAAGAAAGGATTGTTGGTTGATCCATCAAAAATTTCAATTATAGTCGACTTACCACCTCCTACTTCAGTTAAAAAATTTCACACTATGCTAGGACATACTGGCTATTACAGGAAATTTATCAAAGGATATGCTCAGATTACTACGCCAATGGAGAATTTATTAAAGAAATATTGTTAGTTTGGTTGGACAGATGAATGCCAACATAGATTTGACACACTGAAATGAAAGATGGTGATTGCGCCCATTCTGGTCTTTCTAGACTGGAGCAGAGAATTTCATGTGCATGTCGATGCATCTTCTATTGCATTAGGAGAAGTATTGGCACAAACTGGAGAAGGGGAGATCGACCATCCATTAGCATTTGCCAGCAGAAAGCTATCTACAACTAAAATCAATTACACTACTACAGAGAGAGAAGGATTATCCATGGTGTACGTGCTGCAAAAATTCCACCATTACTTACTAGGAGGACACTTTAAAATGTTTACTAATCACTCTGCGCTGAAGTACCTAGTCAACAAGCCAGTGTTCGGGGGGAGAATATGCATATGGCTTCTCCTGTTTCGAGAATATGATTTTGAGATCATAGTCAAACCAAGAAGAATGAACAAGGGACTCGACCACCTATTGAGGTTGGAACATGGTGAAGAGCCCACCAGTCCAGAGGATACACTACTGGATGCACAAATTCTCACCATTAGGAAGATGGATGATCACTTCACAGACATAGTTCAATTTCTGTCAACAGGAATGGCTCCCAGTGAGTATACAATTTCCCAAAAGAAACAACTAGTGGTGCGCGCTGCAGACTTTTCACTAATAGTTGGTCAACTATATAAAATGGGACCTAATGATAGGAGGACATTACACAGGGAAAGAAACTATGTAGAAGCTTTTGTGAGTTGGCCTTTGGTGGCCTACTTTACACAGATATGCTAAAGAGTATACCAGAGCCTGTGATGTATGCCAGAGATTTGGAAAACCATCCTGAAGAGATGAAATGCCACTAGCACTGCAGATGACCCTACAAGAATTTCAAAAGTGGGCCATTGACTTCGTCGGACCTATAAACCCATTAGGAAAGCACACAGGAGAAAGGTACATTATCACTGCGAGAGAATATCTGACTAGATGGGTCGAAGCAAGAGTAGTCAAGGACTGTAGTGCAACTACATCTACGCATTTTATATTTGATGACATAATAACTAGCTTTGGATGCCCTAAGACCCTTATGAGTGATCAAGGCACTCATTTCATCAACAAGACAGTGGAAGCCCTGATTGAATAATTTGCAGTTCACCATCAGAAGATTACCCCTACCATCCATAAGAAAACGGAACGGTTGTAGCATTCAACAAAATCTTGGAGACAACATTGACAAAGATTTGCAGTGTGAACAAGGATGACTGGGATTTAAGAGTACCAACAGTACTCTGGGATTATATAACCACTTGCAAGAAATTAACAATGCAGACCCCTTTCAAGTTGGTTTATGGTCTCGAAGTTGTTGTCCCGATAGAGTACTTGGTACCAAGCTTAAGAATTGATACATTTACAGACATGGATGATACTGGTGTTGTCCGTGAGAGGCTTGCCCAGCTGGTTGAACTAGAAGATGCCATATTTATTGTAGGATTCCATCAGCAGGTAGAGAAGTAAAGAGAGAAGGCCTATCATGATAGACACATCAATAAGAAGGCATTTAAGCAAGGTGATTTAGTACTGATGTATGACAGTAAATTTATAAAATATCCAGGGAAGTTCAGAACGCATTGGCTTGGACCATATGAGATTGCCTATGTTACAGAAGGAGGAGCTGCGCAGCTGAAGATGTTGAAGGGAGAATGGAGAGAAGGATTATTAAATGGGAGTCGACTAAAGTTGTATTATGACAACCAACTGCCTCATATCTCTCAGTAAAATTAATAAGAAAAGGGTCTAGGTACCAGGTACATTTCAAAATGGGTACCAGACATAGAAAATATAGTCTGAACAAGGATGGGAAGGAATCATAAAGCAAAAAGAAAAGGTTGCACTGCGCAGTCCAAAGTCGAAGTGAAACGGAAGGATCAGATATGATGTGCCTCGATATGATTCATAGGTGAGTGTTGGGGGCATGTTGGCCCTTGGTTATGGAAGGAAGCGAAGATCGAGGAAGAAAATGTCAAACATGAATTGCACGGGAGACACAATGATTGTCACTGGGTCGAAGTAAGAAAAAGAGAAGAAAAGTCAAAGAGAAGTATGGAAAAGAAATCCGTTGGATGAGGAGATTGAGGATGATAGATCAACAAGGAATATGGAGCAAGGACAACTCAATAAGTAGAGAAAGACACCATTGTATGCTTTGGAGCACCGCGTGAGAAGGAAGGAAAGACAGGTTGGCAAAGCCCTGAAAAGGTGGGTCAAGTTGACCTAGGGTTTTAGACACCTAGGGTTTTAGGTAATTAGCATTTTGACACCTAGGTTTCTACCTAAGGCTATCGGTGAGGGACTATAATGTATAAATAGAGGTCGAGAGGACCTAGGTCAAGTCAATACTAGTGTTGGGTATTGATACTAATTGTTGTTGGTTGAGAGATTATTGTACTGTGAGAGAGAGGAGTGTTGAGAGTGAGAGACTTCTGGTATTGTAAGATCTTCAGCTGGGTGTGAAGATCAAGTCTTGTAGCTGGGTGCGTAGGAAGGTGGGAGATAAAGAGAAGAAGGGATAAGATATGTTGACTAAGAGTGTAGGTCAGAACTGTAAGCTTTATCTTAATATATCTTAAGCACAGTTTTGTGTACATAGCCCTAGAGAGAGGGTGAACCACGTATATTTTTTTTCGTATGTGTGATTGATTCCTGGATCTCTGTCATTGTTATACTATGATTTGCATTATTGTGTTAGATTAGATTTATAGCTACGCAGAGTATATATATTTGATGAGAGATATATGAATGTTGCATTATTGTTGTATTAGTTCCACTTGATATTCTCCTAGCTGTAGACATCTCTGTCCTGCAAGCCCCCTGTTAGCTGCTTTAGGTGAGACTACATCTGCTTCGCAGGTGTTTCCAAAAGGGCTAGTAGCTAGGTCTTGTTGGTGCACTCTTGGAGTGAACCCTGGGTCTACCCCTGTGCCAACATCTGTAAACCTTCTATGGTCATGCATAGAGCACTTACATAGACTATTAGCACTTAGCTTACAACACATAGATACATTCCTCCTCTACTATATTCCTAGATGTTTATTTATACATTACAAAAGTGGGCCTAAATATGGGTAAACCCACAAGCCAACATCCCTTTCCCATTACATTGTCCAAAAACCCAAAAAGGGGGTCTAAAAGTGGGCCGAGATCCTGTGATCTCTGCTTCATCTGGAACTCCATCTTCGACAGTCTGTCAAAGTCCCCCAAATGGTCAAATATGACCAAGTAACTTCGACACTGTCATAGATGATGACACCGCTGAGAGGTGGTAGGTAAGCCAACAAAATGCGAGGAATAAGCTTGGCATTCACAATGTCATCTATGTGCTTTGTTCTTGTCTCTGTTGTGGTTTGGGAAGTTCCTGCTTCGCAAGTAGTTGAGGAAGAATCTTGGACTCCTACTATTGATGATGCTTTCACACCTATAGACATCCTTCTTTCTGACATGACTCTCTCCGTCATTAAGTCAATCAAAACTTCTTTGACTACTTTCTCTGCGGCATTGAGCTTGTCCAACATACAAGCTCAGGGTCAATAATATTGGGTGTGAACTGAATTCAGAGACTGCAATGGAGGGTACAGGAATAAGGCATTGATCACAGTGAAAAATAATCTCAGGCTGTGAGCTCAAATTCTTAGTTAGAAAAAAGTATTCTCAGTGTGTGGCACGACGAATGAAGTAAGAAACTTAGCAATGGTCTTCTGGCAATGGGTATGAGGCGTCATTAACTCATGTTCTGTCTATTATGGAATATTTTGATGATCTAGTGGTGAACCATCAATGCTTTTCAAATCATTAGGAGCAACATTCGAACGATTATATCAGTTTCCAATGGCTATATTTCTTCACCTCGGCGAAGTGGCCTATGTTGTTGATCTGATATCTAGGCAAAGTTCAATTTTTGTAAGTTTTTCATTCTGCGAAGTTCACTTTGGAATATTCTGTAGTCTGTTGATCTTATCTCTCTTTTTACTTAGCTTCCTAGCCTTCTTTCCAGTGAGCTTTGTCTCAATGATTCTCTTCCCATTATGATTATTATTTTCCTTGGACATAGTCACTTCATGCTGCTTAGATTCTCTCCTAAGACTCAAGGGTAATACTTCTTCTATATTTGATACATATACTACAATCTTCTGTAATTCCTCTAGTTCTCTTGCAACTTTGATATCTGGGCTCTGGGTGTCAAATAGCTTCAATTTGTTCTCATGTTCTTCAATCAACTGTGTGATCCTTCTGGTCATTAAATATTTTAACTCTTGTCTCTGTTGTTCTAAAACCTTTTCTTCTTCCTTCTTTTTGTCTTGATCTATCTCAATCCAAGGTTTTCCAAGTAACATAGTAAATGGGGCATTGTCCTCAATAAACTTGATAATCTCAAAATCTTCCTCTATCAAAGTTCCATTAGCATTCATAGATATCTGAGTGAGCCTTCCACATAGGGTCACAAATGTTCCTCTGAATATCCCTATTCCTCTTAATGAAGGGATCATAACAGGCCTTCCTATAGCTTCCCAAGTTCTCTCTAGCATAATTTTCACTGGTGTTTCTTCATCAAGAACACAGTCAATGTCGAAGTCCCCTATTCTTACTTCGATGCATTCTTTTTCTTTAAAGATCTCTAATAAACTAAAATGTCGTTGGTCGTTCAAGATGTATTTCATCTGTAGTAATACCTTCTTGGATTCTTTCTAGGGTTCATCTATTTCTAGATCTTCCTTAGGGTTTTCTTCACTCAGATTCATTCTTTCGTGCTTAGCAATCATTCTAGGGAAATCCAATACTTCATGGTCCAAAGCTTTGCAACATAGGCAACTAGATATTCCACCAGGGCATTCCTTAGAAATATGTCATGGTCTTCTGCAAATGTAACATAGGGTTAATCCTCTCTTCCTTTTAAATGATCCCCAACCTCTTCTATACTGCGCACTAGGATCATGGTAACTAGCCTGCAAAAAATTCTTTCTAGGATCCTGCATCCATTTGTTAGTCCAAACATTCTTTCTATGCATAAGTATAACATATCTATCATTGTATTTATCATATCTATTCATATCAATCTTTCTTTCATCTATTAAAGCCCTATTTTTCAAGCTAGTACAAAATCTACCAAACATACCTAGATCCATACTCTAGAAACAAAAAAATTCACTTATTTTACTTTTGCAGAGAACAAAGCTTCCAAATCTAAAAAAATTTGACTATTCTTACCTTTATCAGAGCATAGAGCTTACAGATATTACCTCTTTTCTGTAGATCTGACCTCTTTTCTTCAGAAACTTCCACTTTTACCTTTCTTAGAGCACAAAGCTTTTTATATCAAGTGGAATACTATGCACTAGGGCACAGATCCTCGCACAGATATTCCACAGTTTCAGGATCAATATTTGCACAAATCTTCCTCTTCCTTAGTTCCCAACAATCACAATTTCACATCCCTACAACAGAACCATTTGTTGGCACAAGGGTAGACACAAGGTTCAACGCTATAACAGTGCACCAACAAAACCCTAACTACTGGCCCTTTCGACAACACCTACGAAGCAGATGAATCCTCACACAAGATAGAGGTAGGGGTGGTTGCAAGACTCAAGTGTCTGTAACCTTAGCTGGAACACAGATCTATGATTATATTTCTTACAAAACACTTATCATCAATTATTCATCAATATTCAACCCTTATTGTACTTCACAGATACCATAGAGCATCATAATGTTTACTTAGATCTAAGGTATTTTATCACTTAGCAACAACAAAACATATCAGATCCAGTAGATTGGCACTAAGAATCTTTGTACATGTCAGATCTAGCATTCACACATATCTAAGAAGCATCAAGCATAAGTAGATCTATCTAAATATATCAAAGAACTTTGCAAAAGTAGGGACACCACATCAAGTCAAAGAACAAAGTATAACACACATATTTACGTGGTTCACCCCCTTCCCTGGGGCTATGTGCACCAAATCTTCTTCTTTATTAGTGTCTCCAATCGGTTACAGGCACAAAGCCACCAAAAACCCTTCCTCGCATAGGACAGAAGATCTGTGCAGCTCGGTAGATCCTTCTTCCTTGTGCTTACAATACAGAGCCTTCTATAACTTCTACAACAAATTGTACTTAGCTTTGTAAACCTTCTACAGTCATGCACATAGCACTTACATAGACTATTATCACTTAGCTTACATCACATAGATACAATCCTCCTCTACTAGATGCCTAGATGTTTATTTATACATTACAAAAGTGGGCCGAAATCCCTTTCCCATTACATTGTCCCAAAACCCAAAATGGGGGTCCAAAAGTGGGTCGAGATTCCGTGATCTCTGGTTCGTCTAGTGCTCCATCTTCTACAGGCTGTTGAAGTCCCACAAATGGTCAAATGTGACCAAGTAACTTCAAAACTTTGTCAAGGGCCAACATCAATGAAGATGAAAGTGAATATGTAGAAGAAAAATAAGTTGGAGGAGAACAAGCACCAGAGGAGCAATTTCTGAGGGTTGTTGTCAAGCTAGGAACCAAAGAAAAATTGGAAGTCCCAATGTATGAAGGTAATTTGAATTTGGAATAATTGCTTGAATGGATAAGTTCTTTAGATAGGTACTTTGACTATGAGGAAATTGATGATGAGAAGAAGGTAAAGCATACAGTGACCAGATTGAAAGGACATGCAACGTTATGGTGGGACGCGTTGCAAACTAATAGAGGGAGGAAAGGTAAGTCCAAGATTAACAGTTGGGATAGAATGGTAGCTAATCTCAAGGATAATTTCATACCCAAGGATTGTCAGTTAAATTTATTCAGAATGTTTCAGAATCTAAGACAAAAAGGTTTGTTGTTGAAAGAGTAAAACGAAGAATTTTATGAGATGAACATAAGAGAAGGACACGGGGAGAATGATGAAGAAAAAGTTTCTAGGTACATTAATGGATTGAGGTATGAAATCCAGGATGATATTAGCATGATGACAATGAGAACTATGGAATATTCTTATTAGGTATCCCTGAAGGAAGAATAAAAATTGGCAAGGAATTAGAGTCAACAAAACAAAGGAAATAGTCCTAATAAAGGAAGAGGAACCCTTAGAGAAAAGTTCTAGAAGTTTATAGGAGAAGATGGAAGATATAACAGTCATATAGAGAGAGGAGTAATTTCTAGAGGAGGATACTATGGAAGAAGGAATACTTTTCCAAAAGGTAGATGAAGAGGCAAAGGAGGAGAAGTGAAGTGTTATGCCTATGGAAAAATAGGGCACATGTCTTGGGAATGTCCTGAAAAGAAAAATGTAGGAGTTGGAGAAGCTCACATTTTTTAGGAACATAAGAAGAATGTAGAGACATAGATGAAGGCAGAAGCAATGGAAGAAGGGATATCACTAATGATGAGGAGATCTCTCATAAATCCAGAGAAACAGGTACGATATCCATTCCATAGGAACATTTTGTCCAGAACTACTTGCAAGGCCAGAGATAGGGTATGAAAAGTAATCATAGATAGTGGAAGAAATGATAACCTAGTATCCATGAAGATGGTGGAAAAGATAAAGTTGGAGAAGACTGTACATTTGATTCTGTACAGGGTGTCATGGTTGTAGAAAGGAAATCAAGTCATGGTAAGTAGAAAGTGTAAAGTTGAGTTTAAAATAGATGGTTATAGGGATGAAGTTTTATGCAATGCCATACCTATGGATGTTGGTCATGTTATATTGGGAAGACTTTGGAAATATGAGAAGAATGTCATAAATTATGGGAGGAAGAATACTTATACAGTGGGGAAAAATGGATATAAGCATATGTTGTTACCAATAGAAGATAAAGGAGTCAAAGAGGAAGTTATTCCTAGTATACTTCTCATGAGTGGGAAGGAAATCTTAAAAGAAGTTAATAAAGACCAGAAAATGCAGTTTCTTGTTGTAGGTAAGACAAGATTCATTCTAACAATAAATTCTATGAATGATTTTCCTGTAAAAGTTCAGGAGCTATTGGATGAGTTTGTTGATATTGTGGTGGATGAGTTACCTCACACTTTACTACCCATCAAGAGTATCAATCACCATATTGACCTTATTTCGGGAGAAATTTTTCCAAAAAAGTCAGGATATATAGTAACCCCTCAAGATAATGAAGAGGTCAAGGAGAAAGTCCAATAGTTGTTAGATAAAAAATTTATCAAGGAAAGTTTGAGCCCGTGTGTCGTACCAACTGTGTTGAGTCTGAAGAAGGATGGAGGTTGGAGAATGTGCACAGATTCTAGAGACATCAACAAGATAACCATCAGGTATAGATTTCCTTTACCCATAATGGATGATTTAATGGATTTCTTGAGTGGAGCTAGTTATTTTTTGAAAATAGACTTGAAGAGTGATTATCATCAGATAAGGATGAGAGAGGGAGATGAATGGAAACAACATTCAAAACTAATGAAGGATTTTATGAGTGGCATGTTATGTCGTTTGGCTTAAAAAATGCCCCAAGTACCTTCATAAGATTAATGAATGAAGTGTTAAAATATTTTATTAGTAAGTTTGTGATTGTTTATTTAGATGATATTCTAGTTTTTAGTAACACTGGAAAGGAGCATTTAAGTCATTTGAAGATGGTGTTGAGGAGGTTACATCAGGAGAAATTGATGGTGCATTTGAAGAAATGTTCTTTTATGATATGTATTTTGGGTTTGTAATATCTTCAAATGAATTGAATATGGATCCAAATAAGGTGAGTGCAATAAGAGAATGGAATTCTCTAAGAAGTGTGTTTGAAGTAAGGAGTTTTCATGGGTTGGTGAGTTTTTACAAGAAATTCATCAGGAATTTCAACAGTATTTGTGCACCCATACTGGATACCATAAAGAAGGAAAATGGATCTTTTAATTGGACATAATAAGTTGAGAAGGGATTTATAGTGTTGAAATAAGAGATAGCAAAAAAACCTGCTTTAGTTCTGCTTGATTTTAAGAAGGATTTTCAGGTCAAATGTGATGCAAGTGGAGTAGCCATTGGCACAGCTTTTAGTCAATATAATAAGCATGTTTATTATTTTAGTGAGAAGCTGAATGATGTTAAGAGGAATTATTCAACATATGAAAAGTAATTTTTCATTGTAATTCAATCTTTGAAAAAGTAGAGGCATTATATTATCCCGAAGGAGTTTTTTTTTGTATACTGAGAATCAAGCTTTGCAGTTTATAACCAAACAAGAGAAATTGAATCAGAGACATGCCAAATGGGAATAATTCATGCATAATTTTACTTTTGTTATTAATCATATTAGTGGAAGCACTAACAAAGTTGCAGATGATTTGAGCAGGAGATGTTTGATCTTGTAGGAATTCGAAGTGGATATTTCTGGATTTAGACAAAAATCAATGGATGGAATATCTGATCCAAGATAGACTTTTATTCAAGGGAAGTTTGTTCTGTATCATGAAATTCTCAATGAGGGACAATTTTCTAAAGGAAAAACATAGTGGAGCATTGGCTGGACACTTTGGCCATCATAAATCATATGTGTAGTTGAGTTCTTCATACTATTGTCCATGCATGAGGTATGATGTGAATAAGTTCATGGAAAGATGAAAAATCTTCCAATATGCCAATGGAAAGTAGTAGAACAGTGGATTCTATCAACAATTTCCTATTCCAGACAAGTCGTGGAATGCTATAAGTATGGATTTTGTTCTGGGATTGCCAAGAACCTAGAGGGGAAGTGAATAAATCGTTGTGGTGGTTGAAATATTTTCAAATATGGAATATCATGCTATAAAACCAATGATCATATCCACATAAAAAATATGTTTTTCAAGGAGATTGTGAGATTGTATGGGTTGTTCAGGAGTATAGTCTCAAACATATATACTAAATTTGTGGGACACTTTTGGAAGAATCTCGGGGCAATTTTTTCTTTTATTTCATCATATCATCCTCAGGAAGATGGAAATAATTAGGTATTGAATCGAAGTTTAGGGAATCTATTAAGGAGTTTGGTCACTAGACATAATAGTTAGTGGGATCAAATTATGCCTCAAGTAGATTTTGCATATAATGAATCATTGAATAAGAGTACTGGTAGGATTCCATTCCAGATAGTATATGGGATGCATCCAAGAGTAATTTTAAAATTGAGAGATTTAGGAGGAGATTAATTTTGAAGTGCGGAAGAAAAGGAGTTTTCTAGAAAAATGTAGAAGTTACATGATTGAATTAAAGGAGAGCTACATAATAGAATCCATAAATACAAGAGCAGAATAGACCAGAGGATAAGAGAGCTTAATTTTGAAATTGGAGATCAAGTCTTAGCACACATGAGGAAGGAAAGATTTCAGAAAGGAAAATATAATAAGTTGAATATGAAGAAGATAGGACCTTGTAAGATCCTCAGAAAATTCGCTACAAATGCTTATGGCATCGAACTTCCAGAGGACATTGGAATATCAACAATACTCGATGTAGAAGACTTATAACCTTACCAAATGGATGATATAGAAGGGACAAATGATCGATATGATATTCAATGGAAACAACAAATTCCCATAGTAGAGAAGCCACAGATATAGAAGAATTTGGATCAGAGGATTGCTAACAAGACTAAGAGAAAAATCTATTATGAGTATCTAGTTAAGTGGAAATATCATCCAGCAAAAGATACAAGTTGGATAACTAAAATTGATATCCAGAAGTATGGAAAGAGAGTGGAGGAGATCATGGACAGAAGTCCATGAATATTTTTGTCCAAAGGAGTATGATGAAGGAGCATCACCATCAACATTCAATGATTCCAAGTGGATGACAACGCAACATATGATGCGTGCATTCAAACTAGTTTGGATTCCAAGGAGAGCATGTCACTTTAATATTTTGAAAGTATTGTAATTAAATATCTCATAATATCTCGAAGATTGATCCATTGTATGAGATCTAGGAGATTGTAATTTCTTTAATTACCTATAGGATTGTACATATTTTGAGCATCGACTCATATCTGGGTTGTAATTATTCATTTATTGTAATGATCCTTAGTGGTAGGATACTTAATTGTGATACAAAAGTACTAATATCGTATGGAGGGAAGGATCAAGAATCCCCCTCATGTATAAATACATGTAATATATGCCCAAAAGAGGTTGTTGAAAGAAGAATTTGAATGTTGTTGAGGTTATTGTGATTGTTGATGAGAAAGAAAAGATGAAATCCATTGAATTTATTGTTATTTTGATGAGAGTTTTTGTAACTCTTGTAAATGTTTTGCTGAAGGAATATAATAGAGGAGATTTGATTCAATGTCCGAGTTTGCTTATCTCTAAGTTATTTGGGTAATGTTATGTTATCTATTTTTCTATGTCTATATTCATGTGTGTGTATTTCATTTTTGAGTGAATGGAACTTTGATGTTCTATAAGTTTCAATTGTTTCTCTTCTGAAATATTGGTGCAAGGAGTGCACAATGTCCATGCAAGGAGTGCGAAGGAAAATCCGTTTACAGACTCAATAGCTCAAGAGAGATAACGTGAATTTCATAGAGTGAGTGCGAGGAGTGCACATATACATGTTGGATTGTAAAATATTGAAGCACCGACCCATGCAAAGTGCATACAGGGCCAACACTTAGAGAAGTGTTGAAAAGGTTCAAGAGGAGATCGAGCGGGAGGAGTGTGTAGGATATTTTTCTATGTCTCATGCTCGAGAGAAGTAGCGCAAGTGTGCACCAAAATATATCCAGGTTCCAGAATGAGGAGAAGTGCAAGTGTGTGTCTTAGTCTATCATCCTTAGAGTGACAAAGCTCATGAAGGATAGTGATATTTAGTTCTCAAAGGAAGGACCTTTTTGTTTGAAGGTGAAGTCGATGAGATCTTCTCAAGGAGGATTTAGATCCTTCATAGTCATCAGATCGGAGAAAGGAGCATGGTCATTAATATTCTAAGTTCTTTAGACTTCATTGTTATGAAGAACTTAAAGTATTGTCTCAAGAGTGTGAAAGAGAAAACCTGAAGCTCTGAATCCCAGAGTAGATCCAGACCACTGGCACTAGGTACATGTGTCGACAGATCTTAGAGTTTAAAATTTGACACTCTGGAAGATATGGGGTGTGATTTGGTTTTGGTTGAAAACCCCCAAAGGCCTAAGGCCTGAAGCCCATCTCGATCGTCCTTTTTTTTGGATACATGGACCATTGATTGAGACCCTTCATGTGTTCAAAGTTTGGTACTTCGAAAGACAGTATGGTTCAAGGCATGAAACGTTTCGATGCCCGAATCCCAGAGAAAACCTAGACCATCGATCTAAGGAATACATCACCCATCTCATCTATGAGTTCAAAATTCACGCATTCAGAGGTATTGCGTGTTGGAGCAGGAAAAAATCCCAAATCATGGAGTTCAGAAGTGCCAGATTTCCTATCATTTAAAGGTTTAACCTACGGTTTTGGCCCAAGATCACATGGATTTCTTTGTTGAAGTGATAATACCCTCGTGAATGCAAATTTACGCACAAGGAAAAGGAAAAAGACATGTGGTAATTAATTTATGAGGGTTCAGTGAGGACTTGAGAGATAATTTGCATCCTTTGTAAGAATGATCCTAGATCGAGAGATCATGCGATCCCCAGGAGTGGTGGGAGTTGGAATCAAGTGGTATTAGAGCTTGTTTTTTCTGCAGATAATAGGAAAAGGAGGAGATTTTTCCAATACCATCAAGTGGTATTCGAACGGGAAATAATTTCTTTGAGAAAAAGACAATTTAGAATCATTCCACTGAGAAGACGCAGGGAGAGACCTGTAGTCAATGCAACCATGGAAGAGGAAATGATAAAAATTCATGAAAGGTTGGATGCCATGGAGAAAAAAATAAATAAAAACACCCAAAGATAGTGACGTCACTGAAGCTAAAAGTGAAGATGTAGTAGAAGAAGAAGTTGTAGGAGAAAAATTTTTAGAGGAGCAATTTTTTAGGGTTATTTTCAAGCTGGGAACCATAGAAAAAATGGAAGTCCTGATAAGATTTGATTCCTCAGCCAAAGTAATTTACAAAGTGATAACAAGTTCAATGGTGTAAACTTATCATCATAAGTGAGGAGGTATTCCATTGAGGCATGTAGGTTCCAAGGTACTAATTAGTTTCTAAGTATAATTCCTCGATAATGTGTCAAAGTTGACATGAATAGACTCATTGAAGGAGGGCTATGATGTATCCCCCATCATAGACACA
Organism: Picea sitchensis; assembly: GCA_010110895.2. NCBI lineage: Eukaryota > Viridiplantae > Streptophyta > Pinopsida > Pinales > Pinaceae > Picea > Picea sitchensis. Next base: position 97,045 of record SNQJ01S0018905.1, read on the forward strand.
AAACTAACATATGAAAGTGATGTGAGATGGTGGATTAAATGAGTATGGAATGACACATGAATGGAAATTGGTAATACTGCAGATGGTTAGTTTGGAATAAAAATTATCTTGAACATGTGAGGCACGAAAAATTACCTGGAAGCATTGACTCGAAGAGTACCAAGAACATAATGTTACGAAAATAAGAGCACTCTTTGAATGGAATGAAAAAGTACAACTACAGATGGAATCGGTATGACTCAGAGACAAGTAGATTACCCAACTGTAAGACGAGATGTAAATAGGGGACATGTTTAAGGGAGACAACTGCCATAATGGATTCCAAATCAATTGACCCACTTCTTTCAATTTTTCTCCCATCATGATTGGTGAGTACCTCTTTGTTTTTTTTATTGAGCTTGAGGAGGATAAAAAATGATTAGTATAGCTCATCTTCGATGACTCCCTCAACATATGTTTAACAAACCTAAAGAATGAGGGGTTCAATCCCATATGGATCCTAGAGTTTGGTCCCATATAGGTCCCTCAATGCATAATTTTACGATCCCAAAGAAGGTAAAATATGTGGTTTTTCATGTTTAGAGAGTCTGAAGAGAACTTAAAGACGACTCCATGGGTGAATTTTTCATTAATTTAGTTTCCCAATCCTGAAAAACATGTAAACAATACAAGGGAGAACTCTTCTAGTCATGATTGACTAGAGTATACTTTTTTTGTAGTTAGTCTTAGGAGGCCAAGAATGGGGGTAAACTACCACTCGAAAGATTCCCTTTCAAAAATTTTAACGAGTGTGAAAGGAAATAGGTTCACTCGACAATATTTTCATGTACAGGGAGTCTAAAAAGAGCTTAAAGGAGACTCCAAAGAGTTCCTTTTTCGTATACATTTTATGATTCCAAAAAAGAGATAAAAGTATACTTGGTAATGTTGGTGCAATTTTGATCAGAATAGGGTCCTTCTAAGGTTACCAACAAAAGATGTCAAGTAGTCTAGAGCGTTGGCATTTTCATCTCCTCCAAATAGAAGAAGTCTCACCCAAAATGCTGCTGAGACAAATATATAGGGAAGGGCAAGGAAAATACTTAGGAGGATTCACATAACCTTCAATATTCACCTTGATCTTGAGCAAGACATATAACTACTAAACAAATATGAACTCATGTGTGAAATAAATGAACCTACTTATGTTGTGAACAAGAATTTAAACATGAAGATATCATGTGGAAGTCATAAACCATAAAGAAGTATTGTAATGCATAAGTATAACAAAGGAAGACAAAACATATTTTTAAAATTTAGATCCTTCTTCATATTATCTTTATATATTTCTTCATTTAAAAAATCAAAGACACACAACAACGCTCTTTTACATACTCCTGGCTCTGGAATCATGTCAGGGAGATCCATTTCCCAAAATGGTGTGAAGGTTACATTACAGACTCAGAACCCGACTACTCTACAATAGGAAACAACTAAGACATCAATAGTGAGGGAAAGATTGAACTGAACACAATCAAAATTCAACCGAAAAATCGAACCCTTTTACAATCATATTCATCCCTATATATAAGCTAGGTTGTGTCTTCTATCTTTTCTTGCACAGTTTCTTGTTCTGTTGTAACCACTTTTTCTTTGCTGACATTGTGTTGTCCTTTTTTCACTTGATTTTTGTTTCTTTTTCTCACTTTGTTGTCCATCTTCTTATGAAGCTTGTGCACTCCTACTAGGCCAAAACTTGTGCAATTCGTTATAAAAAATGAAGGGCCCAATAGGCTCTGACCAAAAACCTTGAGTCTCCCTCGAGTCAAGTACTCAGCTCTTTTGTAGCTTCCAGGAGAAAATGTTGTTTTTCCTTGTTCTACTTTTATTATTTATTTTTCTCTTATTTTTGTGCTTTCTCTTCTTTTACCTCTTCAAATGAAGGGCCCAACTCTGGGACCAATTCCAGGTCCCTCTTCTTCACTTCTTGGAAACTTCCAACTTTATCCTGCCACTTCTTGGCAAGGAGTGAGGCCTCTGCTATGAAATATTGAGTCACCTCTGTAATACATCCCTTGGGATTGGATGCAATCAATGAGTTCCATTCAGAATATAATTTTGCATAAACTTGATGCATATGCATATAAATTGTCTGAATGATAGGACATAATTCACACAGTTCCTTCTTTGTTATGGATCGTGCCCTTAATAAGGTGTTCAATTCATTGTCTTCTTGTTAGATCTAGTCAAACTTATGTTTTTTCTCCAACGGATCCATCGTGGCCGCAACTTCTTCACTAAGCACTTGGATTTTAGTGTGCACATCCTCCAATATATGGTTGCGTCTAGCAATGATGCTCATCCAATCGCTGACTTCCCTAAAAATATTTGTGCACTCAGTTGTGTGCTTATGTAGTGATTCTCGGGCATTGTTTCCTTCCAATACTAAATTCTCCATCTTCTCCTGCAGCTTTTGAGGTTGTTGTTTTTCTTCTTGCTGAGTTTTCCACAACTGCACTTCCATATCCTCAACGCAAATGGTGAATTGAGACCATGCTCCTTGGAGAAATTCAATCTTATTCTATGACTCTCCTGCATCGCTGGCTTCGGGAAGTTGGGGTGTGACCTTCCAAATCTTCGGTTAGGCTTCAACAAGCCTTTCCTGCAATCTTTCCAATCCATTCTCAACCTTGATATTTTCATGCGCTTCTTGTGTCCTTCATTCTTACACAAGGAGCGCTTCATCCCTTGCATATTTGGAATACCTCTCAGTCTGTTGGAGCCTCTAATCTAGTTGATTAGTGGATTCTCTAATCATTCCAACCAAGTGTGTCATTGGCCACTGTGTAAGATTAGTGGGAGACAGTTCTACGTCGTTGGGGGCTCAAGTCTACAGTGGAAGTCCACTAGTCACTGAGTGTTATGAGGGAGTCTCTACTTCCTCCTCCCCTGCGAATGGTCCTGGCGCAAGCCTCAACCTTAAAGATGATGGGAAAAGTATCAGAACCTTTGTTATGGATAGGTATAGTTGCAACAAATCTGTACATTGCTGAGGGTTTTGGAGAACCATCTCCATATGTTCCTACGTGGATGTCGTGCTCTGCTTGGATGTTGACTCTGGTTCCTTCTGAACCTCTGGTATTTCCTACCCCTTTCTTGCATCTACTTCCTGAATCATGATTTCTTGGCCACCCTCAACCTTGTTCTTTGAGGGGATGTGTCGGGTACTTTGAGATTGCGGCTCCTCCACCATTTGGGTGTCCTTTTTTGGCACAAAAGGCACAAACTAATGGTCCTGGATGTGTAGGTTTGGACTAGTCAATGGTAGGATCTACTCTAGTGCTTCGGGGTTTGGACCAAAAATGTTTTGTCTCTACTCAGAAAATTCTTGGGTTTTTTATCAGAGTTCTCTCTCTGCTTTCTTTGGGGAATCGAGTTGCATTAGTTTTGGATCTGTGGTTTGGAGTGGACTGGTGGTTTCTGCGCTTGGCGACTAGGGTTGTGGTGGTGATGGAGGGTGCTTAGTGATGATTGTGGATGGAAGGGTGTCAGGCTCAAGGTCGTCCTAAATATGGATGATGGGGTTTTCTCTGACTGTTGAGCGAGTGCGGGGGATGTGTTGATGGGCGAAATTGACCATCCATCAACTGGAAGAGCGAGTCCGGTCCGGGATTGTCTAAATAACCCAAGCCGTTTGGTGTAACTCATTCTGACGGGTTTAATGGCTCCGTTAGCCAATCTAAGAATCATAAAAGAAACAAATAAAAGAGAGAAATAACTAACTAAATACTAAACACTATATATATGTACATATGCTCTAATGTAACTGTAGAAATTGTATTTAAGAAGAAGATATACAAGTCTCATTTATTTACATGATTTACAAGTTGCATGTTTTAATCGAAACTTACGAAAATCGATGTAAAAATGATTTCTTCTAGGAAGCAGATAAAGAAAGCACATAAAAATATTTATTGTTTTTCTTTTATAAATTTAAAGAATCTTGCAAAAAGATTTAATGAAACATGAACATGTGGATAGTGAAAGTTGAACCATACATTCATTGTTTCATTCATAAATAACTTAACTAAATAACACACATAATAACCTGTCGCTAATCAACAAAACTGGTATTTATCTTTCTGTGTTGTATGAGCTCCTGCCTATACTGTTGTTAAGGGAAACCTATAACAAAACAATAGTAGCACTTCCAGAATACATTCAAAGAAGTATTTGATATTGGAGTAAATTAATAACAACAGGAAGACAACTAATTAAAAATCGAGTGATCTTAAGATAATCAATATTTAAGAATGAAAGAAAACTCAATTCTGGGTATTGATATTATCCATCATTTAACATTATTAATAAATTCCATAATAATCAAATGATTGATTTTTTATTTTTTTTTAAGTAAAAGTGGAACCTTTATATTAAAACTTCATCCAAAAAGAGAGCCAGGTGTCCTGCCTGTAGAGGAAACCAGGGCACCTGGCTGTTTGACTGTAACATGTCCAAAAATTAGATACATCAGTGAGCCACCCTGCCCGAAGGAAACCAAGAGGTATTGTCAGAAATGACAGCAAGAAGAGAGTATAGTTGCTAAGCCTAACTAAGCTAAATCCTAGAGGACTGTAGTCCTGAGAAAAAGAAGTAGCAAACATGGAGAAAAAGCAAGTGAACTTTGAGACCTGTTAGCCAATGCTCGCTCTGTCATCCTGGTCTGCTGGCGCACGAACCGGTATAGCAAAAGGCTGAGCGCATGTAGGACAAACGTGCTTGGGTGAGTCGGTGGAATAAGCCGCGAAGAACATGTCCAGACGTTGGCTTGTGCAAACCGCGCGGTAGATTTGATCTTCTACCAGTCCTCGCACTTCAAATATGAGTTGCAGCTGTTCCGGGAGGAGAGGAGGCGGTGAGGGCGGCCTCGCATGTATGTCGTCACGTCCCAAACCCCCAGTGTCCGCTGCTGCACCCGTGTTCTTCCGCTGCTCCTTTTCTGCATTCGTCCACTGGTCCTCCTCGATAAAGCAAGTCTCAGTGCCTGGGTCCGAGGGAGCTGTCTCATAGGAGTCGAGGGAGGTTCTGCCCCGAGGGAGGTTCTGCGCAATTCCGAGTCGGAAGGAGTGGGTGAGAGGGTCCCAGTCATCAGGAAAGGTGACCATTTGCGCTTCTGAAAAGTCTGGGGGCAGCTGAGCAATGGAGTCTTCTTGCACAATTGTGCCTGGTGGTGAATCCGCTGCAAGGATAGTCCGTCGGTGCCTCCTTCTGGCTAGAGTTACCGCAGCCTGAAACTCTCGGTGTCGTTTGCGCCTTGAGGCAGCGGCATACCAGCCCGCCCCCCTGTGTGGTCGCCCTCTCAGCCGAGGCATGCCTGAGACAGAGGTGAGAACCAAATCGCCGAGAATGGGAGGGCAGACGCGCTGCACAAGAAACTGTTCATTCACAATGAATCCCCCGCGAGGACTAAAGGGAAAATAAATTGCAATAATCGCCATTAAGGCCATGAGCTTAATTCTCTGGCTGGCCTGATCAGAACCGTTCGTGTTGGATCGATCCATACTATGGAGGTGGTCTGAGCTGGTGCTCGATTTAAATGGCGGAGTGTGTGGGGAGGACCGGTATTAAAGGCCCCCCGCCTCCCCTTGTCACCTCCGTTTGCCACCTCCCCTCGCTGACCTCACCTCGTGTCACCCCATCCGGGGAATCAAATGATTGATTGATCACACATAAAAAATGGAATAAAAAATTATGGGTAACATATAACATTTAACAGTGTGAAAACACCATATGATTGACAAGCTAAAGCTAAAATCAACCATTATAACATTTTCATAATATACCAATAATGAAAGAATGAAATGGAATGAGTATCACATAATTCTAAATCCAAATATGAATTACTTTCCCATATTCTTTCTTAAAATCACATGCCCATATTGTAGTCGTGGAAGAATTGTTTTGGATAATAAACTCTTAAAGATTGGAAAAATTAATATATAAATAATAATAATTAACCATGTATTGATAAAAAACACTAAAGTTATTTAAATCAATGCATAATCAATTATTCAAATAATATGAATATATTATAATGAAAATAAAACCATTTTACTTACAGGACAAAAGTCATTAAGCAACCTAGAATTCCATATTCTTCTTTAAACATATTTGTCCATTCTCCCAAAGCTTCCAACCATCCATTAATCCATTTGAAAAGAAATAAAAAAGTTTACAAAAGCAATAATATACAAAAGAGAAAGGACTAAAATCCTCCTCTCCAATTCTTAGATCTCCCATGGCTCTGATCTTTCTCATATATTTATAAAATGAATGAACAGTCTGGGCGTCACTATTAATTTCCGCCACCTGAAATTTGCCTCTAAAAGAGACCCAAATATCTCTCAAATCGTGCATTTTTTTGGGAAAATATATACGTGGAAGGTAAATGGGTCCATTTTGGTTCTGAGTTTTCAACCATTTCCCCAAATTCCTCACGGTTTGGCTGCAATCAGTCCTGCAAAATCGTGTGTCTGATCTTGACGCCTTTCCAAATTTTATCTGTTGTTGCTCATAAAATTATTTGTAGAGATCCAAAATTATTTTTGGATCAATCATATTGAACGTATTTAGATAATAAAATCAAGCCATGATCAGATCCATATCAAATATTTGATAATAGAAACGTGTGAAACAAAAAGAAACCTAAATTAATAACCTAAAAATTGTGAATAAAACAAAATCTAGAAAAATAAAAAATGAATTTAAACTAACT
>SNQJ01S0018905.1:103808-121567 GCA_010110895.2 Picea sitchensis
TTCTGTTCAAGTGCTATTTCTGTTGCTATTTCGTATATCATTTCTGTGTATTGTGAAGATTATGCTGGATATTTCACTGTTATTCTGTTATTTCTAGCATTTCGTTTCTGTTCTGCATATTTTATATCTCTGGTATCTTGCAGATGATCCACTCCAACTCTTCAATAGGTTCAATAATCCCTTCTTATAACATTCTGTTGAGCTTAATCTTCACTTTTTCCTTATATTTCAGGTTCAATCTGTAGGGTCTTTGCTTGACTGGCTTCACATATGGTTTCAAAGTTATTCTCATTTCTCCCATAGGTCCTTTGATACCCTTCATATCAGTGAAATTGGTCGGAAACAAGTCCTGATACTCGTGCAGTAATTCTGCAATTTTGTCAATGGTAGCAACATCCGAGTAATCTCTGATATTGGCAAGCTTCAGTGTCTCCTCTGTCCCAATATTGACTTTCTTTATCTTGATCGACTATCCAATGAATGGAAGCTCAATTCCTGGTCCTTCCACATCCCTGTGGCCTTCTGTCACAACAATGTTTACCTTCCTTGAATCATCATCTGCGTCGACATTAATGTTGTAACATCGTTGTAATTTTAGGAATGGTGCAATCCATTCATCCTCTTATTGCTCCAAGGGGAGGCTAGATGCCTCCTTAAATAATTTCTTCCTCACAATCTGTAGTGCTTGATCTACTAAAGGAAAATCACTTTCAAACAAAAAGGCGATTACAAAATTTTGAGGCATACCTTCCCAATATGCAGTGATGAGGTGCAGCTCCACTTGAAGGTACTAGTTAACAGGGGTCATTTACATCGTGTTAATGAATCTATGTACCCATTGTTCTCAAGGAATGTCACTCCAGGCTTCTTCGCAGCTTCTCACATGGTCCTTTGGGCAGCTTTGACCTATGTACGTCACTTCACAGCTTCCTACTTGTGCTGAGAACCACACTTTCATCAAGGTTCGACATTGTGTCCAGTCTGTAATATTTCTTTTGTGCATCCCCCACAATCTTGCTGGTGTAGCTTTCAGGGCCTCATCCATAGCCAACAATGTTTGTTGTGTTGGTACACTTGTTTCAAAATCCAAGAGGAAGGCTTCTACAGGGTTCAGACCATCAAAGGTAGGCAAGTTACTTATTGTTTTATCGATCCAACAAACTTCTTTGTTCAGTCGAGAACATCTCCTTGTGGATACTTCATACATCTGGTTCTGCCAGTTCTCCAGCGCTCCTTCTAAATATGATGAGCATGTGCTATCACTTCACCAACTCTGACACTTCAAAAATATGGGCTTTGAGAGGTTTCCCTACTCAAACATGCAATACCTTTGAATGCGTGAACTTTGAACTCACAGATCAAATGAATGACATCCACCTCAAATTTATAGTCTAGGTTTTCTCTAGGCTTCGGGCTTCAGTGATTTTCATGCCTTGAACCATGCTTCCTTCTAGAGTACCAAACTTCAAATACATGAAAGGGTTGATCAACAATCCACACGTCCACAAAAATGGATGGTCAATATGGGCATCGGGCCTTAGGCCTTCAGGGTTTTTTGACCCAAACTAAATCACACCCCATATCTTTCGGAGTGCTAAATTTTGAACTTCAAGATATGTCGACACGTGTACCTAGTGCCAACAGTTAAGATCTACTCTAGGCTTCGGAGATTCGAGGTTTTTCTTACACACTCTTGCAACAACACTTCAAGTTCTCTAGAGTGGTGAAGTCTAAAGTAATTAGAATATTAATGAATGTGCTCATTTATTAGATCTGATGGTTATGAAATATCTGACTCCTCCTTAAGCAGATCTCATCCACTTGAGCTTCAAACAAAAGGGTCCTTCCTTCGAGAAAAAAATATCGCTATCCTTCCTGAGATTTGTCACTCTAAGGATGCTAGAATCATACACACACTTGTGCTTCTCCTCAGTCTGGAACCTGGACTGTCTTTCGGTGCACACTTGCACTACTTCTCCTAAGATTGAGACTAAGAAAAATCTCCCGCACACTCCTTATGCTCGCTTTCCTCTTGAAATTTTTCAACACTTCTCTAAGGGTTGGCAATATGCACATCTTGCACGAGTCAATCCTTCAATATTTTATACTCCAATGAGTATATGTGTACTCCTCACATTCACTTTATGAAATTCATGTTACCTCTCATGAGCTATTGAGTCTGTAAACAAATATTCCTTCAAACTCCTTGCGTGGGCACTGTGCAATCCTTGCACCAAGATTTCAGAAGAGAAAAAATTGAAACCTACAGAACATAAAAGGTCCATTCACTCTAACATGAAATACACACATAGGCATATAAACATAGAAAAATAGATAACATAACATTACCCAAAAAATTAGAGATAAACAAACTCAGACATTGAAGCAAATTCCCTCTATTATATTCCTTCAGTAAAACATTTACAAGAGTTCCAACAACTCTCAGAAAAATAACAATAACTTCAATAGATTTCATCTTTTCTTTCTTAGCGGTAATCACAATAACCTCAGCAACATTCAACTTCTTCTTTCAACAACATCTTTTGGACATAGATTACATGTATTTATACACGAGGGGGCTTCTCGAGCCTTCCCTCTAGACTATATTAGTTCTTTCATATCACAATTAAGTATCCTACCACTAAGGCATATTCCAAGAAATGAATAATTACAACCTATATATGATCCGATGCTCAAAGTATGTACAATCCTATAGGTAATTAAAGAAATTAAAATCTCTTGGAGCTCATACAATGGCTCAAGATTCTAGATCTTATGAGATCTTTAATTATAATATTTTCAAAATATTAAAGTGAAGCACTATCCTTGGAATACAAACCAGTTTGAATGCACATGTTGGATGTTGAGATTTCCTCCACTTGGACTCATTGAATGTTGATGGAGATGCTCCTACATCATACTCCTCTAGACAAAAATATTCATGGACTCTTGTCCATGAGATACAAAATATTATCTATCTGTGGATTTTCTTTTATGGGCATCTATCACTTCCATTGAATCTCCTCTCAATCATCTGCCTCTTTTGTATCATCCATCCGGTAAGGGTATAAGTCTTCTACATTGAATATTGGCGATATTCCAATGTCATCTGACAGTTCAATATCATAAGAATTTGTAACGAATTTTATGAGGATCTTACAAGGTCCTATCTTATTCATATTTAACTTATTATATTTCCATTTTGGAAATCTTTCCTTCCTAAGTTGTGCTAAGACTTGATCTCCAATTTCAAAATTAATGTCTCTTATCCTCTAGTCTATTCTTCTCTTGTATTTTTGGTTGGTATTCTGTAGTTGTCCTTTAGTTTGATAATGTAACTTTTTCATTTTTGTATAAAAATCCTGTTCTCCCACACTTCAGAATTCATCTCATCCCAAATATCTCAATTATAAAATTCCTCTTGAATGTGTCCCATATACTATCTAGAACGAACTCTTACTAGTACTCCTATTCAGTGAGTCGTTATATGAAAACTCTACTTGAGGCATAATTTTATTCCATTGATTATTATGTTCAGTGACCAAACCCCTGAATAGATTCCCTAAAATTTGATTCACTACATCATTCTATCCATCTTTTTGAGGATGATATGCTGAAATGAAAGAAAAATTCATCCCCATATTCTTCCACAAGGTCCTCCAAAAGTGTCTCACAAATTTAGTATCTATGTCTGAGACTATACTCCTTGGAAACCCATGCAATCTCACAATCTCCTTGAAAAAAATAATTTCTATGTGGGTAGTATCACTAGTTTTATAACACGGTATGAAATGTTCCATCTTTGAAAATATATCAACCACCACAAAGATTGAATCACTTACCCTCTGGGTTCTTCGCAATCCTAGAATAAAATCCATACTTATAACATCCCACGACTTCTCTCGAGATACAATCCAGTGTCTTGTTTCTTTCTCTTAGAATATTAGCAAATTCTACATCTGTCCAGAAACTTCTTCACATCAGACCTCATGCCTGGCTAATAGTATCAAGAGCTCAACTGCGCATATGTTTTATCATGACCAAAGTGTTCAGCCAATCCTTCGCTATGTTTTTCCTTTAGAAAATTGTCCCTCATTGAGCATTTCGGGATACACAACCGACTTCCCATGAATAACAGTTTGTCTTGGATCAAATACTACATCCATTGATTTTTTTCTCTTATACATGGTTTCCACATGCTTCATAGGCTTCCTTGAAATCCGAGTCTTCTTGATACATCTCTTTGAGGCATTCAAATCCCAAAATATCCACTTGGAATTCTTGCAAGATCAAACATCTCCTGTTCAAAGCATCTCCAAATTTGTTAGCACTTCCACTAATATGATTGATAACAAAAGTAAAATTTTGCATGAATTTTACCCATTTGCATGTCTCTGATTCAATATCTCTTGTTTGGTTATAAACCGCAAAGCCTAATTGTCAGTATACAAAAAAAACTCCTTCAGGATAAGATAATGCCTCCACTTTTTCAAAGTTTGAATTATAGCATAAAATTCCTTGTCATATGTTGAATATTTCCTCTTTAAATCATTCAAATTCTCATTGAAATAAGAAACAAGCTTATTATGTTGACTTAAAATTGTGCCAATGGCTACTCCACTTGCATCACATTTGACCTAAAAAATCTTCTTAAAATATGGCAAAACTAAAACAGGTTGTTCTGTTACATTTTCTTTCAACACTCTAAATCCCTTATCATATTCTTATGTTGAATTAAAACATTCATCTTCCTTCTTTATGGTATCCAGTATGGGTGCACAAATAATTCTGAAACTCCTGATGAATTTTCTGTAAAAACTCGCCAACACATGAAAACTCCTAACTTCAAACAGACTTCTTGGAGAAGGCCATTCTCTTATTTCCCTCCCCTTCTCTGGATCCATGTTCAATTCATTTGAAGATATTACAGACCCAAAATACACAAGTTTTGTATTCATAAAAGAACATTTCTTCAAATTCACCAAAAAAATCTCCTTTTGTAACCTCCTCAACACCATATTCAAATGTCTTAAATGCTCCTTTTCAATCTTACTGAAAACTAGAATATCATGTAAATAAACAATCACAAAGTTACCAATAAAACCTTTGAGCACTTCATTCATTAATCTCATGAACATACTTGGGGTATTTGTAAATCCAAATGACATAACAAGCAACTCATATAATCCTTCATTTGTTTTGAATGTTGTTTTCTATTCATATCCCTCTCTCATACTTATCTGATGATAACCACTCTTCAAGTCTATTATGGAAAAATAACTGGCTCCACTCAAGCAATCCATTAAATCCTCCATTTTGGGTAAAGGAAATCTATACATGATGGTTATATTGTTGATGGCTCTAGAATATGTGCACATTCTCCAACCTCCATCCTTATTTGGACTCAACACAGTTGGTACGACACACAGGCTCAAAATTTCCTTGATCAAACCTTTATCTAGCAATTCTTTAACTTTCTCCTTGAACTCTTCATTCTCTTAAGTAGTTAATATGTATGCTACTTTGTTCAACAAACTTGCTCCCAAAAAAATTCAATATGGTGACTGATACTCTTGATGGGCGGTAAAATGTGTGGTAACTAATCCACCACAATATCAACAAACGCATCCAATAGCTCCTGAAAGTTTACAGGAAAATCATTTATAGAAGTGCTTGTGAGAATGACTCTCGGCTTACCTAAAAACAAATTGCATTTCCTGGTGTTTCTTAACTTCTTTTAAGAGTTCCTTCCCACTCATGAGAAGTATATTAGGAATAGCTTCCTCTTTGACTCCTTTATCTTCTATTGGTTACAACATATTCTTATACCCATATTTCTCAAGGGTATAAGTATTCTTCCTCCCATCATGTATGACATTCCTGTCATATTGCTAAGGTCTTCCCAAAAGAACATGAAAAACATCCATAGTTATGACATCACATCAAACTTTATCCCTATAACCACCTATTTTAAACTCAAATTTACACTATCTACTTACCACGACTTGATGTCATTTCTGCAACCATGACACCTTGTACGGATTCAAATGTGCTTTCGTCTCCAAATTCATATTTTTCACCATCATCTTGGATACTGTAATACCCCTAGGTTGAACTCAATTGTAAATGTAAATGAAAATGTACTTAAGCTGGTGAGATGCTTGATATTATTTTTCGTATGCACCTTCGATGGTATAGTGTACACATGTACTATGCGCTAAAATGATGAAGTGTGCACATTCCAGGATACCGCGCACAACAAACTTAAGTGCATGTGATTTTGAGGCTAGGGAGCCTTTGTTTATATGTTTTGTTGTATAGGATGGTGAGGAAATTATTATAAGCTCGGAGTCTTATGTGTTTATTAGGCCAGAGAGCCTCGATGCTAAGGCCAATGAGCCTATTTTTGTATATGTGATTATGTAGATCATTAATAAAATGTCACAAACTGCGTACAGACCTTCCACAAACCTCCTAGCCTTAGACCACGCTACTCATCACTCTCAGTAGTGGGTCACCCTTGAGATGGGACTAAACTCCACCCGAGTAAAGGGATTCCTAACCAGGCTTACGTATCTCAGACAACAAGAAAGAGTCTGTCACAGGTGCCACCTCAAACTAACAGCCTATAGTCCCTCATTCCCCACATGCCTGTCCCACCACATGAAGTGTGCCCCTTCTCTACTCAATAGTCCCTCGACTTCCCCACTTCCCTTATAGTGATTAAACAATAGTCTATATAGGAAGTCTCAGAGACATGTGGCTGCAATTTAGCACATTCAGGAATCAATTCCCAGCAATTCTCTCACCTAGAAAGAAATTTCCCATGGGCCTGACAAACCGCCTCTTCAATATCCCACGGTCCTGACAACCTACCTCTTCAGTCCATATCCAAAGATAACCAGGTACAAGTATGGGTACTAGTACGGGTATGGGTACAGGTACAGGTACAGTGATAGTAATAGAAAGGTACAGAGGAAAATATGGTATCAAATCTCCAGTTTTCAACATTGAGCCAGGATGGGCCAAACAAGTTGAGTTGAAGATAAATTTCATAGAGAATTGATTTCAAAGTGGCCAAATTTCAAGTTACAGAGAATCCATGGTAAAATTTAGAAGCAACGATGTGGAATTGGGCAAATTCCCCAATTTGTGTTGTTAAAATCATGGGAAAATTGAGATATTTGTCCAAGTAGTGAGATATTCTTAATTTAGGATCTATTTTAGAAAATTTAGTCCTGGAAGTCATCGAATTTAAAGTTACAGGGAAGACATGAAAAATGGACTTAGATTAGTTGATTAAAATTCTCAATTCGTGAATTGAGTTTGGGAAAAATTTGTTCTAGAAATGTCAAACAACAACGATTTGTTGTTGCATAGGTTGAATTGTTGGTATTAGGGTGAAATTGAACAAATTTCATAGTTGCAGAATGTCTATGGTGAAAATTGGGAAAACTTTTGACAATCCCCAATTTCTACAACGAAATTCACGAGGAATTGATGCACATAAAAATGAATGTGTGTCGGTGGTCACACTAAAAATGCATGATGCGTAGTGAAAAGCTTGTGATATGTGGAAAAATATTGGTGTGTGGGTGCACGCACTAAAATTTGGCGCTACGCGGTGCATAGTGACATTGTGTGGAAACATATTGGCATGTGGTTGCGCATGCTAAAATTTGGTGTTGCCCGGTGCAGAGTGGCATTGTGCGAAAAAATAATGACCTGCGGGTGCATGTGCTAAAATTTGACGTTGCACAGTGGAGAGTGGTCATGCGTGGAAAATATTGGCACACAATTGTGCGCACTTAAATTTGGCGTTGCGCTGTGCAGATTGGTAATGCACAAAAAATTTTGGCGCATGGTTGTGCACACTTAAATTTGGCACTGCATGGTGCAGAGTGGTAATGCACATAAAATATTGGCGCGCGGGTCTGCACACTTAAATTTGGCATTGTGCGTTGTAGAGTGGTAATGCGTGAAAAACATTGGTACATGGGTCTGTGCACTAAATTTGGCATTGCGCGATGCATATTGAGTGGAGCATGTGTAATATTGGCACATGCACTGTGCACATGAATAATAATGTTGTGCATGGTGTGCGCAGTATTGACAGAGTGCAGAGGCATTTTGTTGGTGTGTGTGCAATGTGGGTTTATGTTGTTGCACGACAATTTAGTTAATTATGTGTGCGGAGTACTAGTGAGTAGTGGGGGAATACTGAACTTGGGCATGGTGCAGCATGTAGATTCAAATTCCCACAAAATATTATCACATGACACAAAAATTGCGCGCAACCAATATTAGTGCATGAACCAAAATTGTGCGCGGTGGATATTAGCACGTGACAAAAACGTAGTGCGCACCAATTATTGCTGCGACAGAGAAGTGATCCACATTGGTTATAGGTGCGCAGAGCATGAAATACCTTATGGTATTGTTGTGCATGCTAAATATGGGTGTGGAGGTTCAAATTTGTGCATGTGAAGTCGTTTTGATGGTCTAGAACAACAGAAAACTAGTGAATATCTGCGACATTTTATATTGTTTGAAGGGCATATTTTTGCAGTGCATTTTTTAGGCCCTAAACAACATTTTTAGCTACTCAAAAACCCTAAGAAAATCATGTACCAAGGTGCACTTGGTGTCTGCAACTCAAATGAAATATCTCAGAGAGAATTTTTAATGGTGTAAATCATTCACAAATGGAGCTTTTATGAGGAAGTTATAGGACAAACATTGGAGGGTAAATTTTAAGACCCAACTAACTTCGAAGGGCCATAAATTTATTCTCTGGAATTAGATTGAGGTGTAGGAGCAGTTTATGGAAATCTATTGAACAATATAATAAATTCCTAGAGATGAATTAAAATTCTGGGCATGTTAAAAATGTTTAATATGGAAAAGAAGGTATTGTAGCATTCCAGACCAAAAATATTAATTGGCCTAGAACTTCAGCAGGTTGTAACTAGCATCCCAGAACCCAGAAAGAGGTGAAACTTAGACATACTATCCAAAATATGTATATGAAGAAACCCAATTGATATCCTACTAGAACTCCAATGGAGTAGATGCAAAAAAATGCATAATTACAGTGTAAAATTGCACCAAGTTTAAGAGTGAATAGAAAAATTAATGGACAATTTTCAAATAACCATAACTTTCTACTCAAGACTCAAAATTGAGCATGGAAGTGGGTGTTGGAAAGGTATTGGAAATTAGAATATAATTATTCACCCATAAAATTGATCTAGGAATTCAATTTTCAGGTAATCATAATAAATCATTTTGATGCATTATTGAACCAGAATGGTTCATATTTTCATGAAATTGTTGAGTCAGTTAACCTAACAAAGTTTTGTTAGCTGCACATTTTGCAGAGTTAACAACAACTAGATCAAATCAGGATCAACACAGAGTGTAGAGGAATGGAATATGCACAAGGTAATTACAGCCAAGAAGATGAGATCAAAGGGATGGATGTCCATATGTGAATTGAAGGAACAAACTCCAATAGACATGGAGAAGGAAGGGATGAAAAAATGAATATGGTAGAGACCATTAAAAATTTGCAGAAGGATGTACAAATCCACAAATATGATAATCAAAGGCTTATGAAAGCCAAGGAGAAACATGAGGACTTCAACATGAAGTTAATACAAATCTTGAACAGAATAGAAAACAAATTGGACAAGGAGTGTGGCTCAAGAAAATCAGTAAGTCACATGTCTCCTGATGAGAAAAGAAGAACAAGAAGTGTTAGTAGACATCACCATCAATCCTTGAGGCATTCCAATAAGAGAGCACACAATAACTCAAGTACATCCCCTGTCAAGAAGCATAAGAGGTTTGGGGTGGATGATCTATGAGGAGAAATGAAAAAAATCAAACCTCCTACATTTGATGGTGAGAACAAGAAGGATGAAGATGTAGAGACATGGCTGCTAGGCACGAGAAAGTATTTTCAATTGCATAATTATTCTTCTCATGAAGAAGGAAGAATTGTCGTCTATAAAATCAATGGAAATGAATCCATGTGGTGGGATCAACTTGTGCAGGTGCAACACATTAAAGAGAAAAATGTTACGTGGAAGGAATTCAAGAATTATTTTGGAAAGAAATACTTGACTAAGAGATAATATGACAAGAAAATGAAAGAGTTATCTGAACTCGAACTTGGGAGTATGACCATAGATGAATATGAAAGAAGGTTTTTAGAACTATTGAAGTATGTTTCTTTCATCAAGGGTGAGACAGTTAAGACTCAGAGGTATTTGAGTGGATTTCCATCATTCATCAGTGACAAAATACAATATGATGATCTCAAAAAATTGTAGGATACCATAAGGTGAGTTAAAGTTCTATATGTTCAACAAAAAGCAAGGCCAAATTTCCAAAAATATTGGGAAGACAAAAAGAAATTCAATATGGATCAGAGGAAGAAGGGGACTAAGCCACCATTCTTTAGAAATAATTCTTGGGGAAAACCAACTTCTAGATAACCCAAAATGATTGAGATAGGGGGTCAAAGGCCAAGGAAACCACCTATTTAATGTTGGGGTTGTAAAGGATATCATATTTTTAGGCATTGTCCTCATAGAGGTGAAAAAGTGAGGATTGTTCACAATGTACAACAAGATGAGATAGTGGAGGACATGGGCAGAAATGTACCAAGAATCTATGCAGCCTTGGAGAACAAGCAAGAAAAGTATCAATCACATATGATTGAAGTGGAAGGTATGATAAACAACCAAACCATTGCTATTTTAATTGATTTGGGTTCTAGTCATAGTTATATAGATCCTAAGATGGTGGAAAGTTTTCATTTTCCAAGAATCAAGCATAGAAAATCATAGTTGGTACAGCTAGCTACTGGAGCCAAAATAAAAGTTAATGAGATGGTTAAGTCATGTCCTATGGACATGAATGGACTGAACATGAGGGCATATTTGAACATATTGCCTTTAGGTTCCTATGTCTGTCTAGGATGGATTGGTTGGACCAACATCATGTTATCCCAGACTATCATAACAAGACATTTAATTTCTTAGATGAGGAAGGGAATTTAAGGACAGTGTAGGGAATTCCCAGGGAAGTAACCATCAGAGAAATTTCAACATTGTAGATGAAGAAATGTTACAGAAAAGGGTGTCAAATATTTATAGCATGTCAAATATTGAAGATTATGTAGTCCTAAAAGAGTTTGAAGATGTTCTTAAGGAAATACCAAGATTACCCCCTAAAAGAGACATTGATTTCTCCACAAATTTGATGCTTGGAGCAACTCCAATATCCAAGAATCCATACAGGATGAGTACACCAGAATTGAAGGAGTTGCAAATGCAACTTGAAGAGCTCCTGAAGAAGGGGTATATAATCCCAAGTGTGTCACCTTGGGGTTCCCTAGTTTTATTTGTGAATAAAAAAGATGGAAAATTGAGACTTTGCATTGATTTTAGGAAGTTAAACAAGGTAACAGTGAAGAATAAGTATCCTTTTCCAAGGATCGATGACCTCTTTGATCAATTGAAAGATGAAAAAATGTTCTCCAAGATTGATCTCAGGTTAGGTTATCATCAGGTAAGAATTAAAGAAGAAGACATCAACAAGACTTATTTTAGAACAAGGTATGGTCATTATGAGTTCATAGTGGTTCCATTTGGGTTATCAAATGTAGCAGCTATCTTCATGTGTTTAATGAATGGTATTTTCAGAGAATACTTAGATAAGTTTTTCATTGTATTTTTAGATGACACTATTATATATTCTAAGTTAAAGGAAGAGCATGAACAACACTTGAGGATGGTATTACAAGTATTAAGGGAGCATGATTTATATGCCAAATTGAGCAAGTGTTCATTTTATCAGAAGAAAATTCATTATTTGGGACATATCATTTTAGAGGATGGGATAGCAGTGGATATTGAGAATATATAAGGCATTTGAGGATGGTCATCGCCAAAGAATGTGACAGAGGTTAGATCATTCATGGGCCTTGCAAGATACTATAGGACATTTATTGAAGGATTCTCAAATATTGCACACCCAATCACTTCCTTGCAAAATAAGGGTGTGAAGTTTCAGTGGACATTGAATTGTGAAAAGAGTTTCCAACACTTGAAGCAATTATTAACTAGTGCTCCAATTTTAAGGATTGCATATCCAAATGAAGACTTTATTGTATGCACATATGCATGTAAACAAGGACTTGGTGGAGTCTTTAGTCAAAATGGGTTTGTTGTATGTTATGAATCAAGGAATTTGAAGGAGCATGAAATGAACTATGCCACTGATGATTTGGATTTGGCACCCATAGTGCATGCCTTGAGGAAATGGAGACACTACCTAATGGAGAAAAAGTTTGAGCTGAGGATAGACCATAATGGTCTGAAATATTTATTTGATCTTCCAACTCTAAATTCTAGGCAAAGCAGATGGTTAGAATTTCTCAGTGATTATGACTTTGATATAAAACATATCAAGGGGAAAGAGAACAAAGTGGTTGATGAACTTAGTAGAAGGGTGCATGAGTTTCATGCTACAGTCATTAGCATGTACCAATCAGATTTGAAAGATGGAATTTTGGAGGCCTCAAAATCAGATTTGCATTATAAGGAATTAGTGGCAAAATTACAACAAGGTATTTTGCAACAAAAAATTGAAGACTATAAGCTAGAAAATGATGAAATTCTCATATAGAGGGGAAAAATTTATGTACCAAATTCCCAGGAATTGAAAAATATGATATTGAGAGAAATGAATAATGTACCTTATGTTGGACACCCAGGTTATCAGAAAACTATTGCAGTTGTCAAGAGCTAATATTATTGGCCAGACATGAAGAAAGAAGTTGTTGATTTTATTGCCAAATGTTTGGAGTGTCAAAAGGTGAAGGCTCGGCATAGACACCTAGCTGGTTTTCTATAGCCATTATCCATTCCTGAGTGGAAATGGGAGGTTGTAACAATGGATTTCATCACTAAACTGCCCAGAACAAACAAACAACATGATTCTATCATGGTAGTGGTGGATAAGCTTACTAAACTTGTCCATTTTATTCTAGTAAAGCTCACTCACAAGGCATCCAACATTGTTGATGTTTATATGAGAGAAATTGATCGATTACATGGTATACCCAAGACAATTGTGTCTGAAAGAGATCCAAATTTTACCTCAAATTTTTGGAAGGGATTATTTAATGGATTTGGAACAAATTTGAATTTTAGTATAGGTTATCATCCATAATCAGATGGATAAACAGAGAGGGTGAATCGAGTTATTGAGGATATGTTGAGGATGTATGTGATGGATAAACCATAAAAATGGGAAGACTACCTACACTTAGTAGAGTTTGTGTATAAAAATGGGTACCAAGCATCTCTAAAGATGAGCCCATTTAAGGCACTTTATGGAAGAAGGTGAAAAACATCAGTAAGTTGGGATAACCCAACAGATAGAGTAGTGGTTGGGCCATAATTACTCAAGGAAATAGAAGAGAAAATGTTGAAAATAAAACATAATCTAAAGGCTTCCCAAGACAGGAAGAAAATCTATGATGATAAGGGAAGAACTCACAGGTAATTTAAAGTGGTGGACCATGTATTCTTGAAAGTGAAGGCCAACATAAGTTCCCTGAAGTTGAGAAATTGTTCAAAGTTTCCAGCTCGCTATTGTGGGCCATTTGAAATCCTAGAAAGGATTGGTCTAGTAGCTTATATGATTGCATTGCCTACATTTATGTCTATTCATAATGTATTCCATGTATCATTTCTCGAGAAATATATACCTGATGCTAATCATGTAATTTATTGGAATTTTATTAATGTGGAGCAAGAAGGTGCTATCAAAGTGCATCTGATACACATTCTGGATTGAAAAATCAAACGAATCCAGAATCGATCCATAGGGCTTGTAAAGGTCCAATGGACCTGGTACGGTCCTGAGGACGCTACTTGGAAGCATGAGGATGCAATGCGGGCAGAATACCTACATATTTTTAAATATTTTGGAAATCTTATTGATATGTTTACATAATGTACTGAGGACAATGCATAAATAAGGGGAGGGGATTGTAATACCCCTAGGCGAAACCCAATTGTAAATGCAAATGCAAATGTACTTAAGCTATTGAGTTGTTTGATATCATTTTTTGTATGCACCTTCCATGGTATAGTGCGCACATGTATTGTACGCTAAAATGATGAAGTGTGCAAATTCTAGGATACCGCATGCAACAAACTTAAGTGAGCATAATTTTGAGTCCAGGGAGCCTTTGTGTATATGTTGTGTTATAGGTTGGTGAGCTAGTTAATATAAGCTAGGAGGCTTATATGTTTATTAGGATGGAGATCCTGGATGCTAAGGCTAGTGAGCCTATTTTTTTATATGTAATTATGCATATCATTAATATAATACATCGCTACATGTAGACCCACCATGATAAAAGAGTATGGGGGACTAAAATCCACTAGTTAGGAAAAGGGGGGACTAAAAGTTAAGGATAAGGGGATAAGATAGGGAGATTAAGACAAAAAGGGAATATTATATTAATATTACTTAAAGTATAAAGTATGGATAATTATTTTATCCCAAGTTCTAAGTGTTAGCGACATTTCTTGTCCTAGGCACAAGGGTATTCGGGTCTGCAAGTTGCACGAGAAACACCTGAGCGCAGCATGGAAAAATCTCGTTTTACGGCTTCTAATCAAATGAGCAGGTGAAATTACGTTGTCAACGGCCCAGATTCATCCATAAGAATAGATCAACGGTCATCAAGATATCAGGGCTACCAAGTTAACTGATATATAACATCAGAGAAAGCACCTATATTTCAAGACTAAATCTGGTTCGCTCGATCCAGTGATACATAGTGAGAGATCTAGTCGGCATATCGGCATTTGGGAGTTCGAAAGGTGAAAGTCCCTCATCATCTCACATATTGAAACCTCGAACCCCTGAGTGTTGAAAGCGCCTAGAGTTGGGCTCGCAGTTTCATGAAGCAGCCTCAGCCGTTCATCCACAGGAGCCACCTGGCACGCGATTAGGCTCCCCACCTTTTCGCCCATTGTGACCTCGAAGCTCAAGGAAGAGCTCTGTCATATTCTCGATGCGCAAGGTGCCGGGAGTGTCCAGGACCCAGGCCCACAACATCACTGAGTAAGTTCAGGACCGTCAGATTTGAGAGGGATGCATGGCACCTAATCAAACCATCTCGATGTTTCACTCATCGCAATTGTGAATAAGAAAGGATTAACTACTTCCATTAGTGAACACCAAAAGCACTTTGGGAATAAACATTGGGTCACAACCCGTGGTCACTTGGGAAAGAAAGGAGCTGTGCAAAAGAGGCCGAAGGCATCGAGTTGAGTCACTGGAAGGATCATCATGATCTCCATGCGCTATCTGACGCGACCTCGATTCTGGTTTTCGCTTGGAGTAAATGAAGATGAGAACGAGTGGTTGAAACCTCTCCTCATTCATTAAGTGTGAGATATGGAGGGTCTGGCAAGTGGTCTTCTTGAGAGGGTCCTGTGTACCTATTTTTCTAGAGAAGCCATGCTGAGTCCTCGACCAGTTGGAGGAGGTCTACACACGCTAGCTCAACGCTTAATGGCTCATCTACCTCCCTTACAGAAGCCATGCGTAGTTAAGGTGGCGTCTGACAAAGAATATCCATCTGAATTTTCCTGAGGGGACACCAAGCCTTGGGTGACCAAGCATGACTCTGTTAGGTGATTTCTCTCTGAGTATATAAACTCAGTCTTTGTATTTTGTAGAGCATCGATGGTAGAGCGAAGCTCTCGACTGTAAAGTTTTAATAGACATTCTAGATTTCCGGTGATACATCTGTATGTGATATTTCTTGTTTTATAACAGACAGTCTTTCTTACTCCATCTAAATTTTCATCTCATGCTAAGAGAGTTCGTGATCGACTGATTCACACAAATTATGACAATTATGTTGTGATAAAGGGTTTATTATGGCATTATTGTTTTCTCTGGTTTTCTGCGTTTGAATGTAAGAAGATCTTGCATTTAGATGTATTCTTCTACAGTCTGTTAGGAACTTGATGTTTACGACAGATCTTTGCATCTCTCTTACAAAAGTCTTCCCCCTACTCACCCTTACTACAACTCACTGTCTGAAGTTATCTAAGACCTCACTTGCCCATGTATGCCTAGCCTAGTTTCGGAGTTAAAACCACATCGTTCTGAGTTAACTTCCATTTGATCACCCCATTAAACAAATCATGACATAAACTGATGGGCGTCAGGCATTGCTCCTGTTGCAATCTAGGAGTGAATTCTGATGCTAACATTTCTGGTGCTATTGCCGGGGACGAAGTTGAATATTTTCCCTGGGAAAAATGACATTGAGCCTCTGATTCTGAAGGTGCATCAGACATCAGAGCCCTTCAAGATTGCTACTGTGCACCTGGTGACTCCACTATGAAAACTCCATTGTTCCCACATCATTGTTTCAGCTGTGGCTACTATTAGCACACCTGAAAGATGACCCTAAGGAGCTTTCTCGAGAAGGTTTCAGTAGCTGCTTTCTCACCCTGAGAAGCTTCATGGGGTAATGACAATGTTAAGATCTGGCCTTTGATGGTGAACAAGCACTAGGCATATTTGAAGTTGCACATCTTTCACTTGGTGACTCCATGATTCGAGGATCGATTAGCGACTCCACTGGTTCAATATGGAGAAACTTATGGCTCAAAGGCTTTCTTTCTATGACTTTTCCCAGATAGTTGGTTTTCCTAATGCACTTCCTGATAGAGACCAATGGGAAGATGTCCTCCCTGAATTTCATGCAACAAGTTGGGAGGAACCAGCTGAACATTTACTAGACTTCCATGAAGCTATTCACCGACACAATATCATGCATGAGGATGTCCAGATTAAGCTCTTCAGGTGTTCATTGAAGGGAGCTTCTCTTGAGTGGTGTCGATCTCTTCCTGCTGCGAGCATCCGCTCTTTAACAAGTTTTCATACAACTTTCAATTCATTTTATAAAGATTATTTTCCAGCTGATTGTTTGTATGAAAACTATTGTAAGGAGTTTTCTTCGCTTCATGAAGCCTCTGTTGGCCCTGAAGACCAGGTCCATGATGAATCTTTTACTATGGAGGAAAGAATTTGCCAGGAAAATATGGACATTTTGAATGATATTAATTGTGTTAGCCCTAGAACGGAAGCATATGACATTATATCATATGCCTCTATTATCTTAGATATTCATAACGATCAACATGCCTCTTGTGGAAATTGTGAGTTTATAGAGCAAATGTGGTCCATGGTAGATGACTCACCTAGATATCGGGTTGAAGCAGATGTTCCTAGTAGCTCTACTCATGATGACGAAGACCCTCTCTTTTTAAAAGAGGGGTTAGTTGTGGAAGAGGATTCTTCTCTTTTCCCCTAGGGGGTTTCTCATGATATATTTTTACCTGGGATTAAAGAGAAAAGGATTATGTATGAGCAACCAGAAGCAGCAGGTCCCACTATCCCTTAAACGAAATTTTTTTACGGGATCATTGTTCTGGAGGAGGATCATATCAATGAAGGACAACCCCTTTTTGATGTATATTATAGTGATGATGAGAAACAAGCTTATCCTACATTTTATCACTATAAATATACTGAAGAGACAGTCAACAAGAAGAACCACCCCATGGTCCCTATTTATGATGAATACGAATCTGACCCGGGGGAGAGCCAAGAAGAGGAAAAGGAACCAGAGGAACAACTGAGCA
>SNQJ01S0018905.1:141640-159282 GCA_010110895.2 Picea sitchensis
ATCAGGGTCCCATGTGACTTTCGAGTCCTTGGCCAAAGAATTTTTGACCTTCTTCCAGTTACCAATCCGCCATGACAATGGTCTTAAACTACTCTCTGATTTAAAAAAAACCTTAGCCACACATATCACTGATCACATTCACGAATGGCATTGATGATGTAGTTTGTGAAAAGAAGAAACCACCAAACAACAATGTCTTGATTGGTTTCTCAGATCACTTGCCTCTCTCCTCGGTAAAGATGTGGCTTCCACCTTCCCTCAATCAAAATAATAAGCCATCAATAAGGCTCAACAATACAACCTCATCTATTCACAATCAGGATACGTGTACATAGTACTTCCTAATCTCTCAAGACCCATGCCATTTAGCCAAGACAAGCCTGGAATGTCTCACTCAGCAAACAGAATGATTGGTAACACCACACACCACAATCCACAACCCCAACAACCACCAATGTATGACACACCTCAATATCTGCTGGCATATGGAGAAATCCATTATTATCCTCCACCCCCTTATGAACAACCATACCCTATTTCCCTTCCTCCACCCATCAGTGGGTCACCACCGACACCCACAATACACCCACCTATCCAAAAACGTTATGGTACTCCCTCTACCTTAGATTATACTCTAAGTACTAGGGAAAGTGCCACGCCTTCCTATGTACCTTATGGATCATTACCAAAACATAATCAATACTTTCCATTTCCTGGCCCTCCACAACCCATGGCTCCACCGCAAGGACACCCTCACATTGGGGTTAATTTTGTTCAACCCTCTCCCATTTAGCAATATCAAAATTTTGAATAGATGAATATGAAAAATCAAACCCATCAGTCGAATAATGCCAAAAACAAAGGAAAAAATCGAAACAATAACAACCTAGGTCAAGGAAGAAATCACCCCCAACAAAACCAACCCAACAGAACCAACCTACTAGGGGAAACTAGAATCAAGGAACTCAAAACCCCCAAGGGGGAGACAACAACATACGTCAAGGGAAAAATAACAATAACCTTTGTACCAACTTCCCTTGTGCCCTTTGCGGTGAGTTCGGTCACTATACTCATCATTGCCCCCAAATTGATGACTTTAAATGGATGAAAGACTCTGTGAATGGACCACATCCTCCAGCATCGCCTGCCCCTCAGCAGGCCCCACAAAAATACATGCAACACACCCCCAACCATGTTGTTGAACCCCATTCCACACCAAGGAGTGATGAACACCCAACATGACATGGATCCTACCCCACCACAGTTGGGACAATATCTCAATCCAAGCAATCTCGTCGATCATACTATCCTCCTCACTAGTGAGGAAGAAGTCCTTCTACAAACACGTAGTCATCAATACAGTGCACCCTCTGAGTCTCCTCCCATTCCCCCAGAAACAATCCCACCACCAACGAGACCCTCTTTGATGATCCCTCACCCTAACATGGAAACACCTCTTCGCATCCCTCACATACCATTGCACAGGAATGTCCACAACCCTCAGGCTAGGGTGACTCATAATTATAGTTTGGTCGATGACTTGGCACAATCCTCGACTTCCATGTCAGTATTAGAAGTACTTCAAACTTGTCCCACTCAGCGAAATTCATTACTTTCCGCCTTGGGGGAAGTCGACCCTGCAGATACTCAACTCATCACATTTGATCTCGATAATGAATAACCTCACCTCACCACTCTCATCGCTTTTCAAATCCCCGTTAAAATTTGGAACATTACAGTTCATCGGTGCATCATTGATGAAGGTGCATCCACATGCATCATGTCCAAGTCTGTATGGTAGAAACTTGGTTCCCTTGAACTCATACCATCTGCCATTACCTTAAGAGATTATGACGAACGACCTTCTTCTCCCGAAGGGCTCTTCCAAAATGTCCCTGTAGAACTGAGGGGTAAGACCATTCTCCTTGACATTGAAGTTATCTATGCCCCACTCAATTACAATATCTTGTTCAGTCGTAGATACAAGTACGCTATGAAGACAGTTTCCTCTTTCATCTTTTGAACCATGATGTTCCCCCATAACGGGAATATCATTACCATTGATCAAGTTTCACATTATGAGCCTAACCCTTCTGCCAACATCGATAACATTCTCCCTTTCATCCAAACTAATCCTAAGGTGTACCCACTCATCGAGATGGGGCCCAAAATTTTCAAAGACCCATCCTTGTTAGGAACTTACCATGGTGCACCACAGCTCATTCATCCTTCCAATTAGGTATGTGTCATCTCATCCAAAGGAACTGAAATTGAGGATACCCTTCCTCCTAGTGAGGCTTCTCTTATATCTGACATCCCACTATTCACAGAGCTCCTCCCTCAAGAATCTCCTGTGAACTCGTCGACTCCACTAGTTCACGATTTCACCTCACCTTAAGGCCATATCCCAATTTGGGAGACAGTTCCCCAAGACATTACTCAAATCCCCTTCTTTTACCCTCCACCAGGTGTACAATATTTCCAAGTAGCCGCAATGCTTACCCTTCCCAATATGGTTCTGGCAATTCCAGTATGGTATCTACATCCACCCACTATGGTCCCTCAACCATCCCTCCCTCCTCAAACCGAAGGAATTCTGATGCAGATTCCAGTACCTACTCCCACAGCACCACCAGCATCCCCACTTTCTACCACCACTGCTACAGCTTGGGGTAGACATAAAAATAAATATCCCACTACTCCCCTACCCCCACGTGTCCAACCTCCTTGCACACTATGTGAGAAATATGGAGACCCAACCAACAAATTCCCATATCTACCCGAGTTACGTAACCTAATTCAACTGAATCAAACACCATCATCATTCATCACTTCATCAAGTACTACTGCTACCTCCCCTAACATAAGTAGAAAAGGACTGCGAACCAAATTTTCTTGTGCCATATGTTCAGAATATGGCCATTATATATGCCATTTCCTAGCGCTACCTAAATTTCAATAGACATTAATAGTAGTATGCCAGAGCTTCCAGCACAAACCAAATCCATCTATATCATCCTCACCAAACGTCATTGACATCCATTATTTCATGACTTCAGTCAATGAACGTATGAGATGCCCTTGCTCTCTCTATGAATCCTTAGATCATTTCACATATCAATGTCCTATGATCATTGAATATAGGCAACACCAAGTGACCCTAATTCAAACTTCTACACCCCCTACAGAATCGATGATTAACCCTACCCCATCACTAGAGATTCTTCATATTATTTCTCCTGATCTAGAAGCACTTCCTACTCCTCCATGGTTCTTGGATGACTTATATGAGGATTTACCCCCAAATCCCCCCAATTCCTCCATTCATTTCCCCACAAAAATGTTACGCCCAACTACCATTTATAACCCTCAGTATCTCGATATTTGGTTTATGTCAAGCGAGCCATCAAAATCTCATTGCGTCATTCCC
This sequence comes from Picea sitchensis, assembly GCA_010110895.2. NCBI lineage: Eukaryota > Viridiplantae > Streptophyta > Pinopsida > Pinales > Pinaceae > Picea > Picea sitchensis. Next base: position 145,071 of record SNQJ01S0018905.1, read on the forward strand.
CCTACTTCTTCATCACTAGAAGACAACCACATGGTGATAGTCACCTATATCACTCTTTTAGATCCCTTGTATTCCCGAAAATTCCATTGTGATGAGGACATACTCGAGGAATTAACCACCCTCGACTACCCATGGGATGTGCTACACCACAGAGCGCTCTTCCTTTCACAGGAAGCCTTCACCCCTCCTAACCAACACCCCATATACATAGTCAAAACCAAGGATTTTATCCCATCATGGCATATCGACTGGTTCAACAACCCTATCCCTGCCCCTGATTCTTTTGAAGAAGGCAATATAGCCAACATTTCCCCTACCATCAAAATTGATATTTCCATAAAAAATGGAGACGTCAAGGAAATCACCATTGGCATAGCATGCACTCCTAAAGAAATCACCGCCTACAAATCCCTCTTCCAAGAATACTGGGATATTTGTGCATGGTCATACACAGAGATGCCTGGCCTTGATCCCTCTATTGTCGAACATTGCATAGAAACCTGGCCTGATATCACACCAATTCGCCAAAAACAATGATCGCTACACCCATCCAAAGTAGCGGCCATCAAAGCTGAGATTGACAAATTACGCATTGTTGGGTTCATCTCCCCCATCGTCTATACCTCATGGGTCTCCAAAATTGTCCCCGTTAACAAAAAATAGGGCACCATCCATGTATGCATGGACTTTCGTGATCTCAATCAAACCTGTCCCAAAGACAACTTTCCAACGCCTTTCATTGAACAAATTATCGATGATTGTGCAGGCCACGAGGCTTTATCCTTCATGGATGATTTCTCTGGCTATAACCAAATCCAAATCCATCCAACCGATCAATATAAGACCGCATTTACCACCCCTTGGGCTACTTTTGCATATCGTTTCATGCCTTTTGGCCTAAAGAATGTTGGTGCAACTTTCCAACGGGCTATGACATACATTTTTCATGATCTCTCTCATATCATCCTCGCATACTTGGATGACCTCATAGCTCAATCCAAAAAACGCACTCAGCATCTTGATGATTGACGATTCCAAAGGCATCGTCAATACAACATCCTCTTGAACCCCCTCAAGTGCGTGTTCTGCGTCACTGTCGAGCTCCTCCTCGGGTTCATCATTTCCCAAAGTGATAATACCATGGATCCCCTCAAAGTCTAGGCCATCATAGAAATTCCACCCCCTCAGAATTTACACCAACTCCAGAGCCTACAAGGAAAAACTAACTTTTTACGGAGATTTGTCCCAGACTATGCCACTCGAGCACATGGTTTCCTTCACTTACTACGCCACAACATCCCATTCCACTGGGACGAACATGCCCAAAATTCTTTCGAAGATCTTAAAACGACACTCTCCAATGCCCCTTTAATTAGTTCACTTGACTATAATCGTGACTATATCATCTACATATCATCCTTAGCCATCTCAGTAGAAGGAGTTCTTATTCAAATAGGAGATGATGATCGTGAGCATGTCATTTACTACATTAGTAAAAACCTCTTAGGGCCACCCTTGAAATACAATCACGAAGAGAAACTAGCCCTTGCAGTCATCCTCACATTCCAGAAACTGCGCCATTACATTCTACTTCACACAACCAAAGTCATAGTAGATTCCAACCCCATGCAATACTTTCTCAGTCATCAGAAAATTAACGGTAAATTTTTTCGATGGATCATTATCCTTCAGGAGTACGATCTCAAATTTTCAACACCCAAGAGTAAGAAAGCTCTCGTCCTTTCCGAACTCATCATAGCCTTCCCCTCCAATACTACTAGTTCCCCTATCAATACCGACTTCCCCGATGAACATCTCTTTTACATCTCTTTGGATGATCCTTGGTACGGTGACCTCCTCATCTACCTCTGAACCCAAAAGTTTGATAACCACCTCTCATGAGATGATCTTCAATGTATTCGCCATCAGACCCCCCACTATATCCTCATCAGAGATATCTGATATTGGCGAGGGGTTGACACCATACTCTGTCGATGCTTGACTATTGACGAGGTTGATAGAGTCTTGAACGACTTCCATAGTGGTGCTTGTGGGGGCCACCTCTCGGGGATGTCCACCGCTCAGAAAATCATCTGCACAGGTTACTTTTGGCCTACATTATTTCACGATTTCATTCATGCCATGAAGCGATGTGATAAATTCCATCTTTATGCCAACAAAGCACGAGCACCACCTGCTCTTCTACACCAAGTCATTACTGTAGGCCCCTTTTGTAAATGGGGCATCGAATTGATGACTTGCAACCCTCCATCCAACGATGGACACAAATACATCATCGTCGCAGTCGATTACTTCACAAAGTGGGTTGAAGCCATGCCTACCTTCAACAAGACCATTGGCACTGCAACGCATTTTTTCTTTAACCATGTCATATCCCGCTTCGGAGTACCACTCCAACTTGTCTGTGATCACGGGAAACATTTCGAGAATGAGATTTTCATCGAACTCTCATATAGGTTAGGATTCTCCCACGAGTTCACCTCACCATACTACCCTCAGTCCAACGGACAGGTCGAAGTAGTTAACAAGGTCCTCAAGACCATGTTGTAGTCATAACATAAGACCAATTGGAATCATATGTTATTTTCCACGCTATGGGCTTACCATACGGCCGTGAAAACTGCCACTGGTTTCACAACATTTCATCTAGTCCATGGGGTCAAGGCCACTCTTCCTATCGAGTGTGAAATTCCCACCTTACGCACCAAGATTGAGCTATTACCCGACACTGCTCCAATGGAGTATCATTTGCTAAACTTAGAGTCCTTGGATGAAGATCGTCGATCTTCATTACAAAACAATGAGGTAACCAAAAAATGGTCAAAAGCCACCTTTGATCATCATGTCAACCTTCGCTCATTTCACGAAGGCGATCTCGTCCTTGCTTACGATATCGCTCATGATACCCTCGGCCATGGAAAATTCGAGTCACTATGGCATGGCCCTTACATTATCCAACATTGCCTCACTAAAGGCGCATACATCCTGGCTTCCACTGAGGGCCTCTCTCTCAAAGAACCCATCAACAGGTTGTACTTAAAGAAATTTTACACTTGAGTGTAGCCATTCTACACTAGGTTATTTCTTTTGTAGTGTTTTTAATATTTTTTCCATACCTCACATCTAAACTATCATTTTTGTTATTGACAGATGCCTCCTCCATCGGCCTACCACATCGGTTATGCTGACGGTGCCAGCCATTGGACACAAAATCTCTCTTTGGCTACTTGGGCCCTCTATTACCCCTCACATGAACTTCTCCACTCCAATGGCATATGTTTGGGCTCAGCAACCAACAACCAAGCCGAGTACATTGTCTTCATTGGTCTCCTCGCCGATGTTAGCCATCATCGTATTCATCACTTTAGCATCTTACTAGACTCCCAACTGGTCGTCCTCCATCTTGACAATGTGTATCGTGTTCACGATCCTTGCCTCTTTCACAAATACCTGCAAGTTAGACTTTTATATCGACATTTTTATTTCATTACATTTACACATATTCCAAGACAATTTAATAAAATCACATATAACATGGCTAACATTGTACTAGATTGGCATATATCACATCAAGACACCTTTACACACACATAAACCATCAGAATTCTATCACAACATATATATTAGACATCATAAACAACATTAAAAAATCCTCACACATGTGTCAATATCACAAAGATTCGAAAAAGTATATCCATATATATATATATATATCAGTCAAATGTACCATCAAAATGTTTACAAAAAATAGAGTATATTCTGTACAAAATCCGTAGGCCGGTGAACCACATCAGTAAAAAATTGGTGTCACCACACCAAATGGGATCACCAACCTATATAACATACAAAAATACATACAGAGACACTCATGGTGCCTCTAGAGCACCACCACCTGGCCCTCACTCAAGAGGTGGTGTCCCACCTGCTATCGGTCCCTCCTGACCTAGAGGTAGTCGCCCAGTCATCACAACACTTTCTACTACTACTCTCCAAACCATGGTCTTCCACATCATTGGAACCCCCACACACTTCTCTAGGATGCCCTTGTCCTAGATATGCAACCACATGCCCTCAGGCACTCCCTGTAGCACCGCCTCCAAGTAGCGACGAGTATCCTCAAACTCTCCCCCGACCTTGGCCGAAGGAGCATGTGATGGCCCTACACTAGGTTCGTCAAAATGACATCTCCTATATTCTCTCTCATCACCAGTAGGTTTTACCTTAGCATCCTCCTGTCGTCATCTCTCTCCTACCCGTGGTTCTCCCCACGGACGTCTCACCAGCCCCTGACGAGCCAGCGCTCTAACCAAATCAATAAAGGATAGCATCAATATCCATCTATACATAATACACATACTATCTAAATATCAAAACATCAAAAAATCACATCATACCTCAGCGGTCGAACACCTCTCCTGGAGGTAACACCATCTCTGGATCATCCTGAAAGTCCACCCCATAGTATGGATACTATAGTATGATCTGCGACATCTGCTGCCAAACCTGTGTAGCCTCGGCCATGAAATAATGTCCACCCTTCCCACCACCATGATGAATAAAGATCCTAGACCACCGCTTTAGTCATGGCTCTCGTGCACCAAGTGCACCCAATAACACTCTAGGGCACAACATCGACACCCTCTCAAAAAACCATGCAACCAAGATGAAGAGAACTCCCCTGAGTTTGTAGTCTGACACCTATCTAGCTACCCTACCATCTTGGCATGCAACATCAAGCCCCAGGAAAAATCCTCTCTTGCTAGCATCCTCCCCATAATCCTCAGCTAACCACCACTGATCTGCTGAGTCGTGAGGGACCCATGTACCTGCACAACCATCGCTGCCACACAACGATGAACCAGGGAATCCATAGCCTCAATACTCACCATGGAGCCCGACATAAATTCATCCCTCGTACAATACCCCCGGCCTAAGGTAGGCAACTTCCCATCCCCAGGTAATATGGGCTTTGTCGGTAAGGGCGTTCCCCGAAAAGGGAGCCTAGTCAAAAAATATACGTCCTCCATCGTAGTGAAGGCTAGCTACTCACCCTCCACCATAAAACAATGCAGATCCAGACTCCACATTCAAATCAAGAACTACAGGGGGTACTCCTGGGCCCGTACCAAGGGGCACTCAAAGAACTTCAACAACCCACAATCTTCCAAAGTATCACGAACCGCTGGCTCCTCATTGGTCACAGCCTCTCTGAGTTGTGACCAATCTCTCTCTCTCCAATGAACAAGCATCATCCAAATGATAGCCTGCAACCACATAATCTAGTTCTCAATCAGCCATCACAAACATAAACACATTAACATCTCCAAAAAAAAAGATAAGTTTTGCACCCATCATCTTTGCCTCTAAGGCATGGCTGTTTAACCCCACAGGTGTGCTCACATGCACACCTGTTCATCCCACAGGCACGCACACATGCATGCCTATTCATCCCATAGGCATGCACAAATGCACACCTGTTCATCCCATAGGCTCACCCGCATGTGCACCTATCGGCCATATAGAGGCGCCTTCATGTGCCCCTGTCACATATACAGGCATGCATCATAGCGCGCCTATTCACTACACAGTTGTGAACGCATGCACAATTGTTAAGCTTATAGGTGCGCATACCATGCGTGCCTGTTTCCCCCATTAAGGCACCCCTGTGCATGGATATTTTCATTATAGGCGCACACCCATGCACATATATTTCTTGATCGCCAGCACAATGGGGGGCCCACAACCACAAAACCCCCTGTAAGGCCCTCCGTAGAGGCCCTGCCCAAAAATAGAAACCCTAATTTTATGTAGGATGATAAGACAACTAACCTAAAGCTCGTTGGTCCTAAATCAACTGCCTTGTTCTCCTGGAATCTCCAAATCTCCTCTGAATATCTCTTGTCCAATCACTCTGACAACAGGTACAAATGAGGTGGCAATGTGGGCCCTACAACTATATATAGTCCTTTTTGCCAAACTTTTAGACTCCATTTCGGGAGCTTTGGACATCCATTTTTTGATCCGTCTTCAGCCACGGGATCAACATCTTGTCCACTACACCATTCCATTCCCCGGGCCACTTTCCATCCTTATCCCCCAGGTGACAGTTTTTCTCATATTACGCTCAGGTACGCATGATTACATTATTGAATAACTACTCTATGATATTTCTCTTAAGATATCGTTCACATTGGGTATTCATTTTTCATGTGTGCACATACTTATTCATCATATCTTAGCAGTCTCCCTTTAGGTATATTATTGACACTGGCATGTAGTCTTTGCCTCTGAATATCAAAATGCACATTCCAGTTACACCCTCCGATATTTTCCTTTAGGATCCCTACGTCCAGCTCTGCAGTACTATTACCCCCATTGCATTTCGATACTCTCACCCGATAGCACTCTCACCCACATGAGTTGTCTCATTCATAGTCCCCCTTGGCACTTTGACACTCATGTCGTTTTCACCCTTTAGGGATGGGAGTCTCGATAATCTTACACATCATCGAGAACCAACCACACAACCCTTCTCATCATTTTTCTAGCTTGCCCAATGGACTCCTAGGTTACTTCATCATGGTCCTATTTTAACTGCACCCTCGCAATATCATTAACCATCCATTTCATCCACCGCTAGTTTTCCCATCTGCAGATTGTCCCCCATGCATTACCCTAAATACATAAACTCACCTATGGGGCCCTAACCCTCCAATCATTTTCCAAGTAACTTGCGCTATCATCCAGCCAAGCCATCTTACACTAGGGCACCCATTTATGTATCTGCATTATTATCCCCACTCATTTTTTAATTCTTTTTGTAATTAATCCGTTGTTCCTAGCATTTTACATAGCTTTTTGTTGTCACCTTTGGCAACCTTCTTGGCAAATGCAACCCATGTTGCCCTTGGTTGGGGCATTCCTTATCACCTACTCCTATTGACATTGTCCATAAAATCCAAGTATCCCACAGGCCACCTACCTCTTCTCTCCGAGTTTGTTCAATTTGTCCCACCTCTGGCACAACTTATCCCACATCTCGTTGTCCCCCTGACACTCAACCTAGTTGAATAGTTGCGACCACTTATACTTCACATATATCCCCAACCACGGGCAGTTTTGAGTCTCCACACATATTGACTTCACCCATGTACCTCCTCAATTCATGACCTCACCTAGTGGATTTCACGAAGCCTTTGCTTCTTGGAGTCGCATCTCCCTTTTTTTCAACATCAACACAGTTTCCAGAAGGGCGATAGTATATTGAATCTCATTACCTTTACAATGAGGAGTCTCAGACGACACAGGGAGAACCATCATTTCTCTCTACTTTTGTTGACCCCCATAACATTCAACTTCAACACTTTCTTATGTTACGGTGGGTCTTACTTTGCGACTATTGGAGTTGTTTTTTTATATTTTCCGAAGACCTATGAACTTTGTTGGGCTATCAATGCCCACAAAATCCATCATACTTCTTACAGGTATCATTTCCTACTATTCAAAGTATTGTTCCTCATCAGAATTTTCCTCTTCCTTTATCAAAACCACCCCCGAGGGCGCTGCAGTTGTCTACATCAACACACAGTTTCAATTATTGTACAACACCCTTTTTTGAGTTACATGACACGAGCATGGGGCATGCCCACCTCGCTTGTACACAATTTATTTTCCATACCTTGCAAAAGGTTGGGTCCTACAGGTTCCCTTCTCCCTCCAATAGGTCACTCTTGATACTCTCACTATCTCTCTTTCTTACAACAATACTCTTAGTAGAAGAAACATTGATGAATTTTGGCTATCTATGTGCTCCTAACCTTATCCATTAGGGGGCATATGTTATCACTGAAATTTCATTCACAAATGGTTACAAGAATCCAACATCTTCAAACAACTATTAGTTCACCCATGGACCAAAATTACCAAAAAAGCATTTCCAAAAGGTCCAAAACTATCCAACCAGTTATAAAATTAGGATGCGCTATGACTATACAAGGTGTGCGCACACATGCACCATCAAGAAATGTAGGAAAAGTGCACATGTGCATGATACATGACTGTGGACACTAAAATCCATGCACACCTAGGAACGATGCATTTACGATGTTGGTCAGCCTCCCACCCACTTCTGGTTCAGCTTCCAAGTCGATTTGACATCCAAATCTTTGTTGGATCTAGCTGGGTGGTTGGTCAAAGACCTAAAGGTGCCCTAAACAACCCCTTTTCACACTAAAAGATGGTTTCACAATACCTCAAAGTGGTGCTATAAAACAAGGCCATGGGTGCACTACATCTTAAAGGAATTTATTTGCAAGGTTATGTTGCTGCTATTCTCTTGGGGAAACCTCTTTTCTCATCAAGAACATACTAACACCATTCCATTTGGGTAATCCACATCACCTTTTGAGTGGGTTAGCTTGGGATTCTTTCACCATTTCTTTCAAGTTTTCAAGTTGCAAGAAGAGCTCAATCTTGGGGGTCCAAGAGCCCTCCCTTGGAGGAAGAAGGGACCCAAAGTCCCCTTTCTCTTTGGTGTTTTCTTTTCACTAATATAATCCTTTCCATTGGTGACATGAGTCTTGTTTGTTTCTTTTTCTTATGTCCTTATGCACAATAGTTTAATTGTTTTTATTTTCCTAATTTAATTCTTAGCTTAGTCTTTTATGTTTATTCTTCTAACCCTTTCCTTTACTGTTTTCTTTCTTAGTTAACTCAACTAAGCTTGTAAGCACCTCTGTTTTGCTCATTGAGGTGACAAAAGAGGTGCACCACACTCCATCAACCAAATCATCCAAACTGAACCATATCATAGAATCCATACCAAGAATTCCCTAAGCATTCACAATACATCAAACAATAGTATCCATCAAGACAATAATGAAACCATACCAGTTTCTCAGTGATAGATCTGCACCCATAGAATGAAGATCTGGAACCTTCCTAATCATCCAGGAGCTTGGCACCAACTCAAACATAAGTCTTCATCATTCCATCCATTGTACATGCCATCTCCTCATACAACCCGTGTGTGTACACGTCCTGGCCCATTACAACCCGCATATACCTCAAAAACTAGGGTTTCTAAAGCGCCGATACTTTTTCCATCAAGATCTCTAACATTGCTGAAACTTTGATGCATCGATGAGATTCTCCTCTCGCTATCTTCCTTGGAATAGATCTTCAATCATGCTCAAGAGATCCACAACAAAGATGCTCTCACAACAATCTCTCCATCAATACTCCACAAGATAATCTCACAAGACTATATCCATTGATCCACAAAAAGGTTTATCTACAAGAGACCATAGCTATCTTATTTATACTTTGATCCTCTAGGTCACTTAACCCATTTTCCTTATTTTAGGGTTAACCACTTTCCATAAATAGAAAGTTCTCCAATATTTTATGATTTAAATATTCCTTCTTTATTTTTTCACTACTTTATCATTTAAATAATGATTTCTTATTTTAGGTCACTTTGACTTCTTTGACCTTGGGGGCTTCAAGTCTTCATATGGGGATCCTCCAACTTCATAAGTCCATAACTCTCAAACCATGAGGAGTTATGTGACATTTCACATACCACCGGAAATGGAATGACAAGAACTATCCATCTAGGATAGTTTCACCAACAACTTCATTGATCTTCATCTCATTATTTCACATGCAAGCGTGGGTCCTCCAACCGTTCTTCTAGGACAACTCAATCCACAAAGCATCTTCCCATGAGGGCTTTGACCATAAGGGGACCACTTTGGAGTTCATCCATTTTTGCACCTTATCAATCATGATAAGACAATAATGAGTCATCTTTTCATTAAACAAACTATGCATCATCATGTGTCAATGACAACTCATTGATCCATCTTCATCTATGCATCATATCAATGATCCATCTTTATCAATTGGTTTCCACTTTGACATCTATCATCCTCATCAAGGACAATCATCAATCAATCAATCAATGACAACAATCAATGGCATCAATCAATCAAACCATTTATATCAATGACACATTATCCAACAATCTCCCAAATAATCAAACCATTGGCATCGATGACAACATGATCCAACATTGAGTGCCCCAATGTTCAAGGGGATGGTTTCACCCACCCTCCTTTGTAACTCCTATTCTTTTTGTTTTTATTTATTGCCTACATCACTCAATGAAAACAAACTCTCAATAGGATTCAAGCCCTTAGGAATATTATTGTTTTATATAGATATAATTTCCTCGGGCTTGAGAGGTTCATCTTGAATAAAAGCATAAATTCTCTCATCGTTAGGGAGGTCCTGCTAAGATTCTACATTTTCAGGGATATATGGACAATATAAAGATTGAAAAGAACAATAATTCATGTGAGGCAAGAGTTGTTGATTAGGAGAAGATGCAAAGGCATCTAACTGATCAGCCATTGAATTCAAATCCCTCTTAACATAAGTGATGTTGAAAGATAAAATGTTCGAGATAAGCACCCAAATATTTTGGGTGTATCATTCCATCAACATGTTTCTAGGAGAGAATATTTTACGTATCAGGTTCACAACAAGCTCAAAATCTCCAATAAATGTAAGGTGACTACAACCAAGATTATGGGCATTTTCAATGCCTAATAATAAATATTCTAATTCAATGACATTGTTTGTACAAGCAAACTCTAACCTGTAAGACAAATTATGATTTTTTCCTGCAGGGGAAGCCAAGATAATTCCAGCCCCATTACCTTCATTAGAGCATGAACCATCAAATTTCATGTGCCACATATCATCATCTAAATCGATTTGTTCCAAAGAAATATTATCCTCCTCAGCAAATATGGAATACACTCCTAGGTCCTCTTCGATATAGTTTACACTAGATTGTGGAACACTCTCTATGTAGGGTGAAATCCTTCCCTCTCTAAGGACTATAATGTTCTTTCCATTCTGAGGCATGGATAAATGCATCCTTTCGAGTGAGAGGTACCCACCTTTTAAGGCTTGTCAATCTCTTCCTAAGATAATCGAGTAATTTCTTACACACATATCAATTACCTGAATGATGAGTTTTGTCCTTATTTCAGGATGAGCACATAAAACCAAGGTCACATCCTTAATATCTCCTATTTTTTTTGTTGTAGACTATTATAGGAGAGCATGCTTCTGGCATTTTCATTTCTACAAGACAAGCCTATCTCTTCCATAATCATCTTTGACATCACACTTGGGCTTGAACCGCCATCAATGAGGCAAATGGGCGATCTTATCCATAATCTTTACAGAAATATAAAAAGGTAAATTTTTTACAGGATATCTAAATTTATGTACACCTACTTTATTTATAGAATATTCTTCTTCATTTACCTCTTTAGAAAGATTGGCTACAACAAAAGATTTTTCTTCCATGAATTGTTTCAAATGCATCTGTTGTTAAGGGATGGCAACCATGTCTAGAAGTGTTGCATCTTCTTTGATGTTGGCCAACTCATTCAAGATATTGTATTTGGAAGAGGGTACAGGGGGAGTAGTTCCTTGACTCTTAGGAACCTTGGGAACCTGAATTGTAGCATTGGGTGAGGATGATCTCGGGCTAGAAGAGCTGCATGGAGGATCAAACTTTCCCTTGGGAGCATAGGCTTTGTTCCTAGTATTTATAACCATGACATCTTCTGGCTTTGAAAAATCTAGGACAACAATGGTATATTCTATTCTCTTACCAAATATCTTATCTCTGGCACTCTTCTTTACCTCACATGTGGTTTCCTCATGGTGTTCCTCGTAGAAGTTACACCAACTTTGAGGTAAGATAGCATTAGGCTGAAAATTATTTTCAACTGGATTTCTAAAAGGGGGTGCAAAAGAAGATGAAGCTCTAGGGGTGAGAGGGGAGACAACTCCTTTTTGTTTGAACGCTATCATATGATTATTAATATTTTGTACTAGTTGCAAGAGGGAAGACATGTTCATCTTTTTAACCAATTCTCCCTGGGGAAGACCTGTTCTTTCAAGTTGTTCTTCATACTCTGAACAAGTATGAAGAGAAGAACCGAGATTATCAATGGATTTTTCTTCAAGCCTATGATGGTAGGGAGAAGGAAATTCATTGTAGCAATGCATGAAAGAGGCTTGGTTCTGAGGGTGGATGAGTTCGGGGATTTGATTGTATAACTTGGTGAATCGCAAGTTGAAATACTTGATGGTCTCACCATACTTATAGGTGATGTTATTGTATTCCCTTAACTTCTCAGATGGGATTTTAGATTGCCCATAAGTGGATTGTAACCAATCAATTAGCTCCTCACAAGTAGACAAAATATTAGGAGGAAGGTCAAAGAAATTGGTCACAGTCTTTCCTTCCAAGGAATTGACGAATAAGCGCATGCAAGTATCATTGTCATTGGCTCCTATGTTATGAAAAGAATTAGAAAATGCCACCATGTGTTCGTTTGTATTGAAATTGTTATTTCCTGAAAACCTAGGACAATGCTCTTTAAATTTAGGAAGTGGATGATTAGTAGGTGCTAGGTTAATAGGAGAGGACACGTGCCACGGTGTGGTTGTGGCGTCTTATTCAAAATGAAAAATACCATACTTTTTAATGACTTTGGTGGGATTTTTGGTAGATTGGATAGGGATATGGTGGATATATAAGCTACCAATCATTGATGATGATGAATACTGAGAAGATGCAGTACTTTCAGTGCCACCAGAGCCACCACTAGATGTCATCTTGTGGATGATAGATGAGGGAAGGAAAGATGAACTAGATGAATCAGAAAAGGTTCTCCTTAGAGAAATTTGTTGGGTAGATAACACGGTGTTCCTCCTTTTTATTTCAGCAATAGGATTGATTTCAGGTGACAAGCCTCTTCTTCTTCTAGAAGCACAAGAATCCAAGGACATGAAAGAAGGGCCAAAACTGAAGAAACAAGAAGGTTATTGTTGATTTCTAGGTTGTCTACGTCTAGCTTCCAATCATTTTTGGGCACTAATATCTCGCTCAATTGCTTCCCGTGAATGGTTAATCTCAGCACGAGTATTGTTAGTGTCTAAAATGGTATTAAACAAGTTCAAGGCAATGTTGGTTTGGTCTTGGAGACTGGGATCAATATTGGATTGCCTTGCAATAGGAACAATCATTAAGAAAAAAAGTGTCAAAGAATCAATATTAGAAAAATAGATGTATCGATGAAAATCAAGTATAAAAATTAACCAGAGAGATATCGAAGATCTCCCCAGTACGGTCACCAAATAAATGTTGAGGAAAAAATAAGAATGATCTTACTCAATCATTTTCAGATTTTTCTTGGCTAAAGAAAAATAGATGGGAATTTCACCCTAGGTTTTTAGCCATCACAAATAAAATCCTAATTCACAAGTATCAATTACAAGTGCTTAGGCTAGTCTTTTCACAAATAAAATCTTACTGGAAACTTCATTTTAATATGATTTTATGAATATAATAGTTGTTGAAAATAGTGTAAAGACAGAAGTAAGACACCAATATGATAATCAAGATAGATGAGACATAAAGTAATCATTTATTTCATTCCAATTCACCAAAGAGTCATTTTATTTACAAAATCTCATACTGATATTTCGGACCAAAGTCAAACTTAGACATCCCCGATGGAACATACTAAAGGACCTTTGACAGAAAACCAAAACTGAACTCTAAAAGATGGATCATCTTGCCACAGATTGTTTCCCACTCAACTCTGCACAATAGCCTTTGTTAGTCATGAAAACTAATTCAAAAATAGACAAGTCTACACAGACTATCAAAGATAGAACAACACCTCTGAAAAAAAAGTGTTTGCATGATGTAGTTCAACCCTGAATGTTGTTGTCTACAATAAGACCCTACTATCATAAAAGAGAATTAGGCTTGTGATAAATTAAGGAATGAATGAAAACTAAACTATCTCAACATAAACCCAAAGAGAAAACCTTAGTATGCTTCTCCTTCTATCCTCCTCTTGTTCCTCCCTTTCTTTTTTCCTTTAAGCAAGTTAGAATTGGTTGAAGTAGTTGAACCATCTCATTAGTTAAGTTAATTAAGAAATCAACCAAATTTTTAGTTAAGGGGGGAAAAGTAATTGTTGGTCACTATAATTTCTTAATTAATTTCAAACAACCAAGTGAAACATAAATTATCAACCCAGGGAAGTCTTTTGTTTCAAAGATAGTTGCGCACTATATATGCTCAATT
>SNQJ01S0018906.1:0-12611 GCA_010110895.2 Picea sitchensis
TCTCTATTGCTATCAAGTGATATTCTTGGTGATTCTCTTGGTGACATTATTGTGATACTCTTGGTGATATTCTTGCTAATTATGGCACAAGTTTGAAAGAGTAGTGTAGTTGCAGCTGTTGCAGTTGTGTATGGTACTTGTTCTGTGGATATGGATGCTCTCTCTCTTGTGTGCTACCCTTAGAGAAGGAGCACTCTACTTTTCTTGAGTCATTGCTACAGTTAGCAGGTAGGGTTTATCTGTTGGTTATGGAGTAGGCTTGCGAAATTATTCTAAGTAAAGGTTAGGGTGCTCGGGGGTGGCCTTGTGCATATGGTTGGGTGACAATGATGTGACATTATCTATGGTTAAATGAGCATACCAAAATTTTAACATGGTATCATAGTTGGTTTCTTTCATGACAGTCTAACCGTTGGAAGGAATATCCTCAGTTTCCCCCATTGTCGAGCTCGTTGAGTACTTAATGAACTCACTAAAAAGGTCGCCTAAGTAGGGCACATCTCTTCCTCGAATCAGATCTACAAATTTCTAAAGTTGAGATATTAGGGTTTCCTCATAAAGACCTTGGATTCGCAGTGCCAGTTCCTTCGTGCTAGTTGCAGCACCAATTGCAGTGTCAATTGCAGCACCATTTATAGTGTCAGCACTAGTTGCAGTAAATTTTATGTGAAACATTGGGCCTAATCTTTGGTTGTTCTAGTGCGCCTTACCCCTAGCACATCTCCATCTACCTTTAGAGTACAAGTTGGATCACCTTTGAAGTTTTAAGGTTCATCATTTTCTTGTCGCTGCTACCGGATGGTGCCACTACCTATCGATGTTGCCGGAGGTATGTACTTGTATATGTTTAATTTGTATCATTATCTTAAGNCTACCTTTAGAGTACAAGTTGGATCACCTTTGAAGTTTTAAGGTTCATCATTTTCTTGTCGCTGCTACCGGATGGTGCCACTACCTATCGATGTTGCCGGAGGTATGTACTTGTATATGTTTAATTTGTATCATTATCTTAAGGTTATTTGCAGGAGAAGGGATCTTTTGTCCAAACAAAAATCGTAGATCCAGAGGGATCTCAGATCCAACACAATGCACTCCAATTTTGATTGTTTTGATATGCCTCTAGTTGCTATGGAATTATTGTGATGAACATCTATGTTGCATTTTGATCTATTGAAGTTATGATTATCATACTAACCTATGGTCAAAGTTAAAGTTAGAAACTAACTTTAGACAAAGTATTAGATTGATTAAGGTTGAGATTTTAGAGTTTATTTGCATTATATTCTCTAACTCAGATTTCTGTCAAGAAACCATATTGTCTTAAGTATAGGGGACAGGTTGAAGATAATACTTGTCATCTTGAGTGAAGGAGACTCAGAATAAAATCAACAACATTCATTCTTGAAGATAAGACTCCAGGTTCCAGGTTTGATTGATTAAATTAATAAGTTTCCAATTTGCACATATCAAGTTTCATAATTGCTACATTACTAGTTGTGACAACAATCCTTGAAAGGTTTTATTACTACTAGATACAATGAATACTTGGCAGCATGTAAATGCTTATTGTACTTGTTTGCAAGATGAACTAACATCTCCTCTAGGAGATACTTCTTGTTTTGCTTACAGATAGGTCATCTTGGTAACAATATGATGATTACCATGAGATTGTCTTTTATTCTTGTTGACATAGATATGTTCTTATGAAAATGATATTATACTTTTTTCTTTTGTTGCTCATGTCTCGGGCAGGTTATTTTATAAATTCCATAGAGGTTACCATTGAAGAATGATTGATAACAAAACTAGAATAGTGTTGTTCTTATTATTGCATTTTTATTTTGGATCTTGGCAGGTCACAAGCAATAGCTCTGAGAAGGAGCTACTGCGACTATTGTTCTCATTCTTGTTTTTATTATAAGAGTATTATTCTTGTCCATCGTTTTCCCCTTTATTGTCCTTATTCCAGGTAGGTCACAGGTGATAAATCTGAGGGAATATATAGTGATGGTTGCAGGAGACAACATATTAGATGGTCTCTAGTTTGAGACATGGAGCAAACTATCCAGATAAGAATTTGTATACACGACTGTATACATCCATGTACCAAAGAAGAAGAAAATGAAGAAGGGTACTTTTGTGAGATACAGAGATTAATTGCAAGGAGCAGAAGGCTCCAAATATGACCAATCAAATCCCTCTAGTGTAGTTGATCACTCTTTAGATCATCAAGAAGAGTTAGTAGAGCCAGAAGGGCCTACCCAAAATCATTACAGTAACCAGGAAGAGACCAGCATGGTCATGTGACACTTTGGAGGATGAAAATCCATATAGCATTGATGAGCCATATCATGAGGAGCAGATGGCTCCACCAGTGGTGAGGCAGACGACCTCACCAAGTACCATCTCAGAAGGAGCTAGAGTTCAGAGGGAGTCATCCATCATGATCTAGTAAGGAGGATCAACGTCCCTAGTACCATTCATAGGAGAATTCAAAATAAATCATCACATACAGATGGATTAGATGGATCCGAAGATTATAGAGACTCGGAGTGAGCCTGATCTCGACAAAGACTTTCATTCAGAAAGTATTCCTCCTCAGATTTAGATGGGAGAGAGAGACATGACAGACATGTGCCATGAGTTGAGGAGGCTATATCGAAGCTTCAAAGGGTTTGAGGAGATATGATACCTCTTGGGAAGATTCCCTAGTTTCAGTGACAGAGGAGGAAGCCAGTCAGAAGGACTGGAATATGGATCTTTTTTCCTTGAGACCAGAAGGGAAGTCAATGTTGACTTCCAAATTGATCTACAAGATCAAACATGATATTGATGGCATCATAGAGATGTACAAAGCATGATTTGTGTCTAGAGGATTCTCCCAACAAGAGGGACGAGACACTTGCTCCAGAATTCCGAAGAAGTATACATAGAGTAGCCATAAGATATGTAAGAAGGAATCTCATGTCCGCAGATTGAAGAAGGTTTTGTACGGGCCTATGCAGGCATGCAGGGCATGATATGCAGGATCAGATAGTTTCCAAATGAGCTTGGGTTTTACCAAGAATATGTGGTAGCATGTTCATCTTATGGCGAAGCACCGTGGCTTAGAAAGCTGATTACATGATTTTTTGATCTCGAGTTGGAGGTGACCTGTATCTTTTGTGACAACTAGAGTTGCATGAAGTCGTCAAAAAACCCTGTGGTATATGACATTTCGAAGAATATCGAGATGAAATATTATTATATCATGGATATGGTTTAGAAGGAAGCAACGAGGCTCCATTTTTGTGACTACAGAGGATCAGTTTGCAAGCATGTTTAGCAAGTTGCTATCGAGGATGAAGTTTGAGTACTTCAAGGACAAGTTTGTCGTGATCCCTCTTGAGAGGGAGTATCCTTATCTAGCATGAAAAAGGGAAGTCATTAAGATAGGTGGAACCCATCCATCATGAAAAAGGGTTGGCACTGAGTGTTCTCGTCCAACATGAAAAAAGGTTGGCACTGAGACATGTGGAACTCATCCACAATGAAAAAGGGTTGGCACTAAATTGTTCTCATCCAACATGAAAAAGGGCTGATACTAAGACAGGTGGAACTCATCCAACATGAAAAATGGCTGGAACTGAGACAAGTGGAACTCATCCAGCATGAAAAATGGTTGGCACTGAGACCGAGGGTGCACATGATCAGGTATTGATGCATTGCAGGGTAGTGGATGTCCTAGGGACATGTTGCAACTATTGCGAGCTACTCACAAACTTTGGATGCATGAGGTGAAGTCATGTTGCACTATGGATATATTGTGTGGATATGGTGATGCTACCTGTAGACTAGTCTTCAAGACCATGTGATTCTTTCCCATGCCATGTGAGATGAATGGATTTGTTTGAGACCACTACATGAATAACACCTTAGCTAATACCTCCCTAGCTAAGAGGGAGTGTTGATGTTTTGGTAGGTGTGGGAGGTATTAACCTCCACGTGTAACGTTTGACTTAGAGTAGAATATTCTGGAAGTAAGTGAACCATTAAACAGATGTGAGGAAACCCTAGAAGAAAAGTCAAACTAGCAGAATAAATAATATTAGAATATTATCTCCAGCCCACAGGGGTGTGTTGATGGGGCCTAAATCCATTTAATCAACAATAGGAACCAAACCCACCACCAAGGCCCAATTAGAATCTGCAACGTTTAATGGTGGAATGGTTCTGTAGATCTTGCGATCCAAACGGTTTAATCGATGGGCTTTACATTTTCTTGTGAAGGCTTTCTCCTCCAGCTCGGACGTTCTCTTTTTTTATTTTCTCTTAGGTAGGACTGATATAAGATAAAGCTGGTATAAAGCAACTAGGTGACAAAGTGGGAACAAAGTAACTACAGGAGAAGAGGTCGAGCTTGGGATAACCCTCTGCTCTAGCATGCAGGCAATGATCGTCTACCACATGCCTAATACTAATACGTTAACCATGTGAATATTCCAGTTACTGACTGAGATACAAATTGTCAGAAGAAAACATATATGTGATAAACGACGGAAAGTAAAATAATTCACTCAACTCTAATCATCAATCACATAAAAACACAACGATTCATTTTCATCATTAAAGAAAGAACTGTAAAACATTGCATCAGATAACTTATGAATAGATTCAATAGCTCTTACTCATTACTGCATCCATTCATGAGACATAATAAGAAATAGTTCTTCTCCACATCTAATCATACACGCATTTGATGAAAACATAAACTTTTCTCTGGTCCAAAAGGACTTCTCAATTAAAGACAACTCTTAAATAGTTCTTAACAAAACCAAAAATTAGAGTTTCTTGCAACAACCATCGAGCCCCTACTAATCGATCGATGTTCCTATTTATAACATAAAATTAACTAAAATTAACGGCTAAAGTGAAAATAAGTAAAACAAAATTCGCCATGTGGTGTTTTCTCCTAATATTTTGTCTAAGAGTCATCTCAAGATATCACTTAAAGGGGTGACTCTTCTCGTACTCTGACCACTTGATTAACAACTCCTCCTAGGTGTTGGCGTATGGGAATCTATGTTGTTCCATCAGGGCCGCGTAAATATCTCTTATCTCTACCACATGTGCTTGGTACTTGACTAAACCAATTTGGTACTTAATTTCTGTATCATAGCCCAAGCTTTGATCAGGTGTTCCATAAATTGTTGTATCATACCTGGCGTCACGTCTGACACCTTAACTATTTCTTTGGCCCATGCTAAGTATTGTTGGACGTGTGATTTGACTATGTCACGCAAGTCGACAAAGTTATCGGGTGTGCCAAACTCGGGAAGTCCAATATCCTTCATCAACCGATTGATCTTGATCCAGTTTTTCTCGCACTTGACCCATTTTCCTAAATCTCCCGATGAGGCTCCCGCACCATGTTTTCCCAATACTCGGAGGCATCTTTCCTGCAATAAAAAACAAAATCCTTTAGAGACTGTGTATAGAGAAACACTGGGTAAAATATATGCATGAAGTGGAATCTTGAAAAATCCAGGCTGGTACATACCTGTAAAGCTTTCTAAAACAGGTTATTTGATACTCATGGGATATTCTGTAGCTTTCAAATTGCTTTCTCCACTTCTGTTAGCCCTGCCATTTTTCTTTGGTTAGGGTGGGTCTTAGTCGGATTACGTTTGCGTGCCACAACACGAAATATCAGGTACATAATAACATGAGATTCGGAGTCAAGCCAATGTTAGGTTGGCCCTTGGAGTTGAGAAATGGTGTCAGAGTTAAACATGTGTCAAGAGTACGAGTCTGTTCCAAAAAGGCTGGGTCCTCTCATAAGGGGAGTCGTTAGGTGCCTCAGGTTGAGGAAAGTTGTTTAAACAGAAGTCACATCAACAACTGCAACAATCATAATTAGCTTATCATGAAGGCTAGAAGGATAAAAAATCACAGTGCTCATATCACATACGCCCTACAACTCCTATCCACTGTATCTAGCACACCCCATAACATACTCGTCGCGCGGATGTGCCACAAAAAATATTTAGTTGGTTTCAAAAAATCCAGTCGTTATGAGTCCAGTGTTCCCTAGCATGCATCTACCTATTTCTCGCTCTGTTATAAATTTTGGATGTTGTGCGTGCATTCTACTCACCAGCCGAGCTTATGCATTGTTGGTAGTTCTTCTCGCAAGCATAAATCAATCAAATTTTCTTCCTTGATACCTCGCCAAGTCCCCTGCGCATAAGACAGATACATGTTGCACCATCAAAGCATAAGAAAGGGAACGTGATGTAGCAGAAGAGCCCGGCCTAAACCCCAAAGTGACTGGGATTCATTCTTATTCGCAGTGGGAATCCTTGAGGTTTCAAAGGGAGGATCCTACCTGAGCGTGGAAACGATGATATCACACCGTGTGAAGGCCGAAGTGGAAGAAGTTGCATCGGGAGAAAGAATGTTGGAAGGCATGCCTCCCCAACAACAGATACCCTGGAGAAGGGGCAGGCCAAGAAAGAACATGGAAGTTGGGGAAACCCAAGTCCCCAACGAGTTGCGCGTAAGACAGGCCACCAAGGAATTACTTATGCGTGCTATTTGGCTGGAGCTTGTCGAAGGCACAAGTCGGGAAAGCAGGAGCAGAACAAGGGGGRCGGATTCCATGGGCGCAGCTGAAACAKGCCCAACTYGCCATTGTTGAACTCTATCAGGAAAATCGAGAATTAAGATGATAGTTGGCGGCAAAGACCTTTGGGGTGTCAACATCATAGGGCCGTGAAGGGAACATGACGTGGCTCAAGAGACAACTTCGGGAAGTGCAKGATATTATCGTACAGTTGCGCGAAGCACAAAGGATGTCGGAAGAGAAAAATATGAAACATCCCAAAGAATAAGGAGCAACTGGGGAGAAATTATGCGCGGACCTTACCGACGTGCAAAAGAAACATGATTAACTAACCCCACTTGTATTCTCATATGCAACACAGATCTTGACTGTTTAAAGTAGAGGGTGGAAACCTGACAGAGAAATGGAGCATCCTGATAGCCTATCAGAAGAAGATGGCGATACATTACCACCCCTACGACGAGACCTGCTGATGACCGAACCAAGAGAAGTGGTTACAACGTGGACGTACACAATTGTTTTCTATTTTGGGAAAACAAATTTATATGAAAGGCCATTGATCAGAGGAAGACCCATTTCCTAGATTCTAGGGATATTAGCTAGAGAGCAGGGCAGCCCAAGCGACACCTTCGCCTATATTTTTCATGTTTTTTTTTTTCAATGTAAACCAGGTCGGCTGGCCAAATAGAGTAGAGAGAGTCCAATGTATGTAACTTGAGCTTGATCGAAATCTAATGCAATAGTCCTGAAACTTCGATGAAAGGATTCTAGTTGTGGTAGTTGGATGTATTGTTTCCTTTCTTTGTGTAAGTATTTCCCGTGTGCTTTGTCCACATCGCACAATGATCTTATACTGAAGACTATTACCCACCTAGCCGACAAGGTATCGGGGGTCGACGACCCGGGACAAACCTATCGTTATTTCTCCTATAATTTAGCTTCCTCAAAACTCTCGATGCCGAAAATTTTCTGAAGTCGATGATCAGAGAAAAACCTTTAGCGTGGTCCGAATGTTCGTCGCGATTTGATTTTCTCCGATTCCGACAAGCGCATCGGGTATCGACTGTCGGTGATATCATTTCTCTCTTTGTTAACGTTTATGCTCTTCGCCTTTTACTGAGGCCGAAGGGGGTCGGTTATCGGCGATATCCTTGTGTGATGCTTATCGTGCAAGAAAAACTTTCTTTTTCCGATGACAGTGAAGATCGACGTTCGGTGACTGCAGTTTTTTTTTTGAGTGATTTTCCTTCATTCATTAATTCCTTCCGATGCCGAATTTGGGAACATCGGGTGAAATGTTTTAGTTGTTGATTCTTTATTAAAAGTCAAATCTTTTAATTCATGGGTTTTGATAGATTCAAGAAAAATTTAACAGACTTAGTAAGAGTCAAGATTACAAGCAACAACAACATTTTCACAATGAAGTCAATTTATACAGTGAAAAAGATCAAGTGGTACCCAAAAAGAAAAAATTGACATAGGATTTTTAGGGTGTGTTGAGTGCTCAACATGGTGTAAACCGACTAGAAAGTGTCGTGTAAATGGAAGGAAATATGTAAAGGGGGTCTCAAGTTCGATTCTCACCCTAATTTACTCGTGCCCCATGCTTCGGTATGTGTGGACACACTTGGAGGTTATAGAGGTAGCAAGCAGGAATTGACCCCATGTCGCGTGAGTATGAGAACCACCAGTTTCCGATTTCGCCAGTACAAAAAAAATATTAGAATATTATCTTCCAGAAAGACAACTCATCTCTATAGGAAAAAGATAAACATAAAATATAATTATAAGAAAGTTAGGTCGGCCTAGCCAGAAAATTCACTTGAAAGATTAATATAAATAGAGGATGTTTTAGCTCATTTGGATACCCATTTAGTGCGCAAGCCTTGTGGAGAGTTGTAGTTGCAGTTGCAAAAGCAACTGCAAAGAGGAATAATTGAATATGGTCATCTCTTGGTCTTGGTCTCTCTCTCTAGCGCTATCAAGTGATATTCTTGGTGATTCTCTTGGTCAGATTCTTGGTGATACTTTTGGTGATATTATTGCTAATTATGGTGCACGTTTGAGGGAGTAGTACAGTTGCAATTGTTGCAATTGTGTATGGTACTTGTTTTATGGATATGGAGACTCTCTCTCTTGTGCGCTACCCTTAGATAAGGACTGCTCTACTTGTCTTGAGTTGTTGTTGCAGTTAGCAGCTAGGGTTTATCTATTGGTATTGGAGTAGGCTTTCCGTAATTATTCTAAGTAAAGGTTAGGGTGCTCAGGGGTGGCCTTGTGCCTAAGGTTGGGTGACAATGATGTGACATTGTCTATGGTTAAACGAGCATACCAAAATTTTAACAGAAAATGAGCAACTAAAGAAGGAGAACTCCTTATTGGCAAAAAAAGTGTATAAGTGGTTCAAAAAAAAGAAGAAATTGAGGTTGCAGAACCATAACCTACAAGTAAAAGTACTCATGCGTATACCAAGAAGAAAAATGAGGAAAAAGAGGTCAAATAGCAGTCCAAAATATTTAAATCAAATAAGGTAATTAACAATTTTGTCAAGTGCTTCCACCATACGGCTATACCTATGCCCAAATTCACTTTTTTCAGAAGACCTATTCATTTTTTTGTGGCACACATACCTCCATTCTAGCCAAAGATCTATCATAGAAATGATGTTTAAAGATCATAAGGTAATAATTGTTTTGTTTTGATTTCCTAAATTTAGCAATTAAAAATTGGTTGTGTTATCTGTTTTTACCAGAACAACTGGATTTTTGTAATCGCTCGTTTTTTGTCACATATGTAGTCAGTTGTGAAGGAATTGGACACATGGGTCCTCACTCTTATTTCCATAGGATGGCATGTTTCTCACCATTCTAGTAGATTCGATCCAAAAACCCTTCGTCAACGTGCAAATCAACCCAGGTGTCGGTGTGGCAATTTTGTAGCAGCAAAAACAAGAATATAGCATCTTTAAAGATTATGTTTGAAGATTTAGCTCAAGGTTCAAATCAAGGATATTAGACAAGAAGATATTTTTTAATAAATGAAAGGAATAATCCTAGGTTAGTTAGTTAATACATTCAAGTATTATAAATACTCAAGAATGCAAAGACCAAAAGGAGGAATTTTGAATAGATAGATGGCAGATTTCTCTTGCTGGATAATTCTGAGTTTTTTCTGGACAAGGGACCAGTTTATGAAAGTGGCTTTGGTATTTTTATTCAAAAACTCTTGTACTGTATCTGATTTCTTTTGGATTTTTCAAATAACTCAGATTGAATTTATTACTTTTATCAAAGTTTAATCTAATTTTTGAAAGATCAAGTTTGTTAACATTTTGTCTTGGAATGAAATATAGTTGTTAACATTTTCATTTTTGTTAAATCCTAATCAGTCTTCATTCATTTCAGTTATCATACAATTGCTTTGTGAACATTACATATTGTTAATTAACTAAATATCGAACAGAAGAATATTCATTTCTATCCATGATTATTTTTATGATTTGAGGACATTGTTGAACTTATTTTAAGTAATGAATCCTTGAGAATTCTTTCTTGAAGAATTATTATTCATTTATTTTCTTATGCTTGATATACATGTTTCATGTTAGCCAATAGATATTTACATTTCAGCCAATCAATTTCTTGCAAGTTGTTAATGAAATGATATAGTTTGGGAACATAGTTCATTAGACTTTTTTCTCATAGTTCTATTTGTTCCTATTTTATGATTATCTCTATGGTTATCATTCAAGTGTAGATATAATGACTAATATATATTCTTAGTATAAATCATTTGTGTATTTAAAATATTCTTACAA
This sequence comes from Picea sitchensis, assembly GCA_010110895.2. Classification (NCBI taxonomy): domain Eukaryota; kingdom Viridiplantae; phylum Streptophyta; class Pinopsida; order Pinales; family Pinaceae; genus Picea; species Picea sitchensis. The sequence goes on from SNQJ01S0018906.1 coordinate 10,422, forward strand.
TGATGAATTCTTTTTAATTCTTGAGAATGTATCTTCTTTATCTACATACTTTTAGTTTTTCTCTCATTTTTAAGATAAGAATAGTGCATTAATAATACTTTATTTTATAAACATAGGCTAGGATTGATTTAATCCTAAAAAGAAATAAAGTCTCTTTTTGAAAGAGAGGACTATTTGAGTGGAAAACCGAGCCCACGAAATTGGTTAACAAAAACTAACCTAATTGGGGCTTGTGATCGGGTGGTTGTCCCCTGTTGCAGGCGAGAATTTTCTCCCCTGTCAACAATTGGTGCTATAAGGAGGGTTGAGTGGCATGCATGGTTGGTAAGTTATCTCATGGTGCTAAAACATTGCATTCATCTCGTACCAAGTCACCTCCTAAGAAGATTCCTAAATATACTAGTGGGTCTTCATCTCTTAAACAAGGTTTGATGTCTAACTCACCTGAAACTATCGAAATTCCATAGGAGGTAGAATCTCAATATAACCTTGTTTCATCATCTTCAACTGATCGTATTGATTCTTTCATCTCTGAGGAAATCAATATAATTAATCCACAAATTCAGTTATCTAGGGTTTTAACTAGAGCACATAGCAAGGAAATTGGTCAACCCCCTATCGAATTTGAAATTCCTGAAAGAACTAGACAGTCAAAGAAAGACAAGGATAATGAATTAACTTTTATCTTTGGACCTAATCCTTTGGCTCAATTTTCAAATATGTTAAGGGGATTTGAATAGGCTGATGATTATCTGATCAATTTCATAACACAACTTGGTTCAAGTAATCCCCCATCTCCTCCACATAGTCCACCTCACACTCATGTTGGTTCCCAACCACCCTCTCCACCAACAAGTCCTAGACAAACCCCTAATAAGTCATAGAAAAATATTTCCGGTAAGTCCAATACATCCCTCAAGGAGAAGAATGGTTGGAGTACCGAGTAGACCTTGGCTTACCCTAGGAGTTGTTGCAATTCCTAGTGACATTCATGATTTTCCAAAAAACCCTAAGAAATTCCCTCCCAAATTTGATTTTGATAATAGGGAATTTCTAGAAGATCACATAAGTAAATTTATTCTAGCAGTTAACTAAAAAGGTGTGCATCATGAAGATGTTGTATGTTGGTTGTTCCCATACACTCTCGAAGGAAAAGATTCCATGTGGTATTTTGCATTGCCACAAGGAACGATCACAAGCTGGAATGACTTTGAAACTGCTTTCATGAAAAAGTTTGGTGAGGAGAAAACCTCGATCGTTTTAGTTTTATAAAACGGATCCTAAGGAAAAAATTTAATATTTCAATCAAATATTATGGACACTAATGAATAAAATCCTAGAAGATTCTAGGCTTGTAGACAATGTAATTATTGAAATTTATACTACAACCTTACCATCTTCCATTGTTATTTTTTTTAAAATAGCCAATAAAACCACTTTAGCATAAGCATTCGAAGAAACACTAGATGTAGAGAAATAAATGATGAATATCACCAGTAAATCCCCATCTGAAGAAGGAAAAACCTTTTCATTGGCTAAGAGACAAAACCTACTTAAAACATCAGAGGAGAATAAAGACAAAAAAACATTTGATATGGATGGTCTTCAAAGAATGATTCAAAAATTGACTAATGATATTGTAGATATTAAAAAAAAAATTCAAGTGAAAGTTCATCATATAGGAGACCTTGGAAACCTCCTTTCGGGAGAAATCCTCCACCTCCTTATAATTCAAACACTCCCCTTGAAGAAATACACATTGAAGAATTTTCTCAATATCACTATTGTCATGCAAATGAAACTAATCATTCATAAAGAAATTGTCCAACATTTATTAASATGTTTAAAGTCTTTGTAGCAATGGAAAGAGATGAACGAGGACAAACATGTGAGGATGAGCAAAGAAATGATCAAAATATTGAGTCATCAATCAATGTCCTATGGGATGGTAGTTGTGGAATAATTCATGATGATGATGAAGAGGAAAGATCTGAAGAAATGTGTATTTCCCAAACCATAAGTAAAGGTATTCCCTCCACTCCTGAAGCAATAGTTACTCTCTCTCCTTCCAAGAAGTCAGTTCTTCAAACAAAGTAAGTTCTTCTCAAAATAAACCATTTTCTTTTTCATATGTTCTAGAGTATGATCTTGTAGAAGATATGAAAAAACTAAGAACTAATATTTCTCTCC
>SNQJ01S0018906.1:42252-62839 GCA_010110895.2 Picea sitchensis
TAGGGCATCGTACATCTTCTTCGATGAGTCAAGATGGGAGATGTAGGGTATCAAGTGGTCTTTTATGGAATCCACTATGATACTCATGGCATTGATGTCAACGTCTTTGAACTTCTCCATAGCTACAACTTTCTGCGGTTCCTTCTCTTCTCCTTCTTTAAACTCTGGCTTCACGATCTTTCCTTTCACAATATCCAGCACTTTATTCTTATCAAGGATGAGGTCAATCCTTGTCTTCCATGCTTTGAAGTTAGAGGCTCCATCTAGCATGTTCTCAGACTTCATAGAGTTCATCATGGCTTGCTTGACTTGGTCAAACCCTAGATTTGAACAGAAATCCAAACTTCACGTCTTGGCCTTATGAGTGTACCAGGAGATGCGATGGGCTAGGGCGCACTGATCTATCCAGAGATTAGGTCAATCTCGCCACTTTAAGGTGCCTCAACAAGAGGTTTAGGGTTTCTGCAATTGCTTCTGCTGGTAACCCTAGCTGCAGTGCTTTTGGAAGCTGCTCCTGCTAGTAACCCTAGCGACAGTTCCTCAACGAGCTCAATATCTAGCAGCTATGTTTCCTTCCAGCATTTTAGGCTGAGTGAAGGGGTGTGGGCCCATAACCTATTAGAATATAGAAGATGGTTTGCTCGTTTTACCATTGACGATACCCTCGTCACCCAACCACAGGCCGAAGCCTCCCTTGGAGCACCTTAACCTTGACCTGAGAATTCCTCCGGAAGCAAACCCTAGGCTAGATAGCCAAACAAAGAGCAGTGCATCTCTCCCCAAGGATAGCGCAACACAAAAGACTGATCAGATGTTCCAAACCCTAACCAAGAAATATCCAAACCAAATACTGAACTTGCTGCTACTGCAGCTGCACCTGCAACCCTCCTCCAAACCTGCGCACCAGTTGCAACTACAGTGCACACCAACTGGGAAAACTGTAGTCCTGAGATGTGACAAATGAAAAACTGGCGCCATGTATTTATAGTAATCCTGCCAGTTTACTGGGGCCGACTTCTCCTTCTGGGTATGTGTGTGTTCAGTATATTATTATTAATTCTAGCCGACTTCTTCTCTTGGAGGCTAATAGCCTAATATAAATTATGTTCTTGAGCCGACAAGGCTTCTAGGGTTATTAGCCAATTCATTAGGGTTTCTCTTGCTTCTCGGAGTCTTCTATTCTCGTCAGGTTCACATGTAGAGGTAAATACCTCCCACAACTACCATAATATTAACATGTGGTATCTTGTTCTTTAAAACCATTTTCCATTAAGAATTTATCCCATTCAATACCTTGTTTATGAAGTTAAGCCTTAATAATGATTTTGACTAGGCCATGATGGCAAAGAGACTTGTGAGCATTTTTCTTCCACTTCTAGATGGTCTTTGACATCTTAATTAGATATTTAAGCTAGTAGTAAGGCATATTTAGTATTTTTTCTCCCTTAAGATGCAATAAAATTCTAGTATGGTAAAGGTAAATCAAACTAAAACGTCCCTCACATGTCATGTATTTTTTAATTTTAGAAAAACTAGGTCTTTCCATGGATCCTTCAACCAAAAGTTGGGTACCCTTGTAGCCCAGTTGGGTTTTTTCCTATTTCTTATGAGGAACGGGGTGCTAGATTTCAAGTCCATTAGTTTGTTCTTAAACCACTTATCAACCATTTGAGGAAGCCCTAGTATTTGAGATAGAGAATGTTCATAAAGATGGATGTTAAAGTTTCCTACCTGTGCACATTCACCATTGAAGGTCTGGGAAAATGCTATGGTCATGTATTTTATATGCCCAATGAAATTTTTAAAGAATTTCCTCTAGCCTGTCTTTTCCAATGTCACCATACAATCACGCTGAATGCAATTAGTTATGCTCCATAAGGCCCGAATCCGACTTACAGTCTACACTATAACCCTTTCTGGCACTTGACTTTATATTCTATTTGCTCTGTACCAGAAACTTCCTATCCTATGTCTCACATTTTTGGTTCTTATGTCTATCAAAGACCTATTCATCTCGGGAGCATCTACTTTTGATTATAATCATTGATTCTATGGTGTAAACAACGAGGTGGTGGGGTTTGAGTTCGGGTTCAACCAAGTGTATTCAACAGTTTAACAAATCATTTCGAATTAAGGCCACAAATGAGTTATGTGTGGTGAAAGGTATTGAGTGTTTGCGATGGACATGGAAATCATGTTAGACATAGATAGGATAATGATAGGAAATAAGTCATAACAACGATATAAACCATAAGAACTAACCATTAACACTTTGATGTCTAATTTAACAAACAAAATACTAACTCTACATCAAATGTTATCTTTAGTATTGAAATTTTCCCTTTGCAATCAATCTTTGAACTTTGTAGAGTTTTGATGGTTCAAAAACCTCATGTAGAAAATTGAATAACTCCTTCAAAACCCTATCATAAAAAAAAGAACTTGTGAGGTAAAAATTATGAAGAAGAATTTATTTCAAACTTAAGCTATGATTTAATCAACAATTACAAGATTCCATCAAATCTTGTAATTATTAATATCAACAACCTTTATTAAACTAGCATCTATTAGTTTTATTTCGAAATAACTTAAAAGAGTAAGATCAACACATAAATGCGCTAATTCACTTTATTGTGGTACTAAAGAATTTGTTTTTATTTATATCTTTTTTTAGGTTTTTAAAAGATAATAGAGGGACTTTTGAATTTCAAGGAACCATCTTATGACGACATTAGAATTTGGAAAGACTCCATCATTTTATTAAGGAAAATGAATAATGGAGGGAGGTTGTTGTAATAGTCACAACACTCATATACAACATTTCAACTTTGTCCCATGCTTTGTGGCACTATCATACATGCTTGTCATGATTGCTGCTTGTTTGCTACTATCAAAACTATTCCTTCTTCACTACTATCACAATTATGAGTGCTCAAGATTAGCACATAATAGGCGTTGATGCTGGCATTTCTTTATCATTTTGCTTGGTAGTAGTTAGATGTGAACAAGGATCCGTAATTAAATGTGAATAACAATACTTGGTTTAATGGTGAAATATTTATTGTTCATATTTTTTCAAGGCATTATTATTTTGTTAGTTGATTATTATAAAATAGTCAAGTCTGCACAATCATTTTATAACTATTTGTCTTCATTATTAGAGGATAAATTTTAAATATTTTTTATTCAACTAATTGAGAGTTTAGACTTCATATTCATTTTATAACTCTTTGTCTATGCTTTAGATAGCTTTTTTTTTTTTTTTCCACGAAAATGTTGCTCTATATATTCAACAGAATATAATAATTTACAAAACAACGACTGTAACAAAGAACAGAGGCCTGTATGCGCTTCAACAACCAGTTGACAGGGCAGATGGATCATCGAATGGGCAGATCCGAGAGTTTTACAAAAACAGAAAACCAGTCAAATAGAAATCCGGCCCGGGAAATCGTCGATAGTCCAAAGCCTGTTCAGGTCAATGATATCTGTAGCCTAATGATCCAATCTCCAGATAGTCTTCCACTTCATATTTTGAGTAAGATTGGGGGGCCTTCGTTGCCTTCCTCCCATCTGGAGAAAGTCAAGAACCCGAGAGGACGAGATAAAGCCAACTTTGATAGATGATCCGCAATGGCATTTTCTTCTCTGTAAATATGGGAGGCAGAGAGGCTCTTAAACATTCTTCTGGCATCTAAGGTTCTCTCTTTCTAGCTTTCCAGAGTTGTTGATCGGAGGTCAACTTTGTCATTTATCCAATCGATGATGACTTTTGAGTCTCCTAGAAGAATCATCACATCGATGTTTAGCCTTTGTGCCAGGATAAGGGAAGCCCACGCCCCCAGTAGTTCGGCCTTGGTGTTGGTGCCTTGTCCGCCATTCAGAGTCCATCTGTAAGAAGTTTGGGCATTGATGGAGATATGGCCTCCTGCCCCACAACGAGATCCATCCAGTTGAGCTACTTCGTCAAACCAGACAATGGCTTTGTCAAAAGGGAGAGATGTAATAGATCTGCGTTTTGTCCGGGCAATGGTAGGATGAGGTCGGAAGACTGCATTGAGAATGAGATTTGTCACCAAGTAGATCAGAGGGGGTTTATCATCAAAGATTGTGGCATTTCTTGCCAACCAGACATTCTAGCAGACAGTGGCTGACAACGAAGGGTATATCTAAGGTCTTGAGCACCAAGAATTGAAGCAAGATGAAATTGAGGGTCCAAGCCATTGTTCAGAAAATTTTAGAGAAGTTGAGACATGGTGCCAAACTTGCTGGAAGAAATGGCAGCGCACGAAGAGGTGGAGTGTAGTTTCGCTGTCCTCCTTACAAAAAATTCATCGATTTGGTCCTGACCAGTCACGTTTCTATAAGTTATCCCAGACAAGGATTTTGTTTTCCGTCATAAGCCAAGTGAATAATTTAAGTTTGAGAGGACAGTTCCACTTCCACAGTCTAGAGCACCAAGTCCTATCTCGGGTGTGCCATGAAGCTTCAGTCAGTGCTTTGTAGATGTTCTAGACAGAAATGTAGCCAGATTTATCGCCCCCTGTCCAAATAAGAGTGTCGGGTCTATCCTGTAGGTGGATGCCAACTTCAGTAAGATGTTGTGTGTACCTGTTCCATTTAGCTGTGAGCTCGATGTTTAGATTCAACAAGGAACTAGTGACCCAAGACTCACCAAGAGTGTTGCTTCGGTGAGTGTCTTTTAATTGAAACAGATAAAAAAGGCCTAAATTGTGTAGGCGCTCCAACAATTGGGTGGAGAGCAGGGATTTTTTTCCCATGCCAAGTATCGCATCTCTGCCAACTTCAATAGCAGATCCGGAGCCAGGCAACCATGCGATCCAATGAAGTAGCACTAAGAGCGATTTTAGTAAATGCTTCCATGTTTGTCAGCCCCCAGGGGGAGAAGAGGAGGCAGATCTGAGCCAAGTATGGATCGGAAGATGAGAGATATATTTATCTTTTATAAGCTTATTCCAAATGCCTGTTGTCATGAGAGTTCGCCAGAGCGTATTCGCAGAGAGTGCAAGGTAGGTGAGGTGTAGGTTCCTCAGGCCCCAGCCACCTAGAGCTATTGGCTTTGAGAGGGTTTCCCACCCACAGAGATGGATACCTTTGCTTTGTTTACTATCATTCCATAGGAAGTTAAAAATCAGTTGGCGGAGCTTCTTTAGCACCGAGTGTGGGATGTGTGCCAGAGCCATCCAGTACACCGGAAGACTTTCCAGAACTGCCTTGATCAAAATGTATCTGCCTCCCATGGATAAACATCTATTACACCAGAGTTGTATTCTGTGCTCAAACTTCTCAAATAGCCAACTCCAGTCCTTTGCTTTGTAGCTAGAGGGTTTAATGAAGTAACCGAGATAGTGGAATCTGACCTCCAAATCTTGAAAATCAAAGCCGAAAAGTGATTTTAGTTCCAACAATAAAGCATCACTCACACCTGTGGCTAAGAAGAAAGATTTCTGAAAATTTATTTTTAAACCTGAAACATAGCAAAACGAGGTTAGCACAATAGAAATTTCTGTCCATTCAGCCAAGGAAGCCAAAGTCATAATAATCACATCATCTACGAAGAGTAGATGCAGAATTTGAGTCAGTCTGGAAGCTTTGATTCCAGTGAGTTTGCCGGCTGAATGACTTCGTTTTAACAGGATACTGAGACTTTCTAAAACCAGAATGAAAAGGAGGGGAGAGAGGGGGCACCCCTTCTGAAGTCCTATTTCACTGCAGAAAGCTTTGGAAGCCTCGCCATTGATTAAAACTGCCAGGTTGGCTGTAGTTATGCAACCCATCATCCAATTTGTAATGGTTGTCCCGAATCCACATTGGAGAAGGATGAGCTTTAATAAATTCCAATTTATGCAGTCAAAGGCCTGTTTAAGATCCAATTTTAGGAGGATGGCCGGCAAGTTTTTTGTTTTGATGCTGTGTAAACACTCATGCATGGTGCCAATAACATCTAGAATTTGCCTGCCCTTGAGGAAGCCGAGTTGCTCCTCTGCCAGAGCCCGGGAGAGAAGAGGGCGGATTCTGTTGGCAATGATCTTTGTTATTATCTTGTAGCTGAGATTACAGAGCGAGATCGGTCTGTAATTCGAGAAGTGGTGGGGGTGATTTTGCTTGGGGATCAGGACTATAAAAGTGTTGTTTAAATGCTTGTTAACCAATCCACTAATCCTCAAGTTTTCAACAGCCTCTAGCAAATCTTGTCCCATTAAGTCGAAGTAATGGAGATAGAGTTCCACAGTCCATCCATTGGGACCGAGACTTTTTTCTTTTATAAAGCCTTTTAAAACCTGATGAATTTCCTCTAATGTGCAGGGATTGTTCAGAGCTCTTGCTTCCTCGATGGTCACCATCTGTGGGAAAAGTTGTGTTATTTCGATCTGATCCTGTAGGGAGATTTGCATATCTTCTTGGTAGAAAGACTGGAAGTGTTTGTGCACCTCTTGTTTTATGTCTTCTGTCCTGTTTAGTAAGCTTCCATCCTCACTCTCCAAATCCCAAATAAACTTTTTATTTCTGCGATGGCTAGCGAATCGGTGGAAGAAGCGAGTGTTGTTGTCCCCGCTAAAGAGCCATAGCGCTCTACTTTTCAGCCGCCACCTATCCTCATCTGCCTGGAGGATGCACGCGCATTCAGCCTCTAAAAGATGTAGATCAACTTCAAAATCAAAATTCTGGTCGGTCTGTGCCTTTTGTCTGAGTAAAGTTGAGATTTGTAGTTCAAGTCTGTTTAGACAGGTAGCGTCTTGTGCTTTTTTCCTCTGCAGCCAGCTAATTGTATTGGCCCGCAGACAATTTAGTTTCCTAATCAAATTGCCTTGGGCATCTCCAGGAGTCGAGTGGGATGAATCAGTCCAGATTGATCTGACAATCTGATCGAAGGCTGGCTCCTGCAACCAGGCCGAGTTGAATTTAAAGGGATAGCTCGATCCCAAATTACTTTTTCCAAGTTGAAGATAGATGGGTGTGTGATCAGAAATGTAAGGCAAGCCAATCCAGGCCCGAGCCAGGTAAGATGGGTTTAGCAAATCTTCAGAAATTAAAAAGCGATCTAGGCGTTTTTCAATACCAGAGATGCCCGCTCTCCCATTACGCCAAGTGGGCAGAAGTTTTGCCGGCTCCAGATCCACTAGTGCATTTTTTGTGAAGAGGGAGGTGAAAAAAGTTGCTAGAGGATCAGTCTTTGCCTTGTCACCCCAGATCTCCTTAGAGCTGAGCGTGAGATTCAGATCACCAGCTATTATAAGATCTTTTATGGCTAGGAGGCCAAGGCGATCTAATTTCTCCCAAAAAAGTCTGCGGTCCAGACAGGGTCCATATGTATTGAGCAAACTCAGGTAGGTGTTAAGCTCCAAGCAGGTACCAGTTAAAAGAATTCCACCTGGACTGAGCATCGGGTTGAAGTCAAAATAAAACGGATCCCAGGCCACCAGAAGTCCACCTGAGGTTCCGATAGAGCTGGCCGCACAAGCCATCCAGTCTGGTCGGAGAGCGAAAATGAAGTTCCTGGCAACTTCAGCGTCCACCAACGTTTCTTGTAGGAAAATAACTGTCGGTCTGTGTTTATCCAGGAGACGTCTCAAGGAGGCTAATTTCAGGAAACCTCCAACCCCTTTGATGTTGAGGGAGATGATGATCATGATTTTTCTCGAGCTTGGGCTTTTAATCCTCTAAGTGCCCGAGTTTGATCAGTAGTAAGTGAGACTGAGCTTGAAGCCTCTACAATAGCCTTTTTTCTCTCACTGCGAGTTTTGAGTGGGGAAAGCTCTGAGCCCAAGACTTTGGACCAAGAGGGGGCTGTCGCAGGTTGCTCTAAAACTCCCGAGGTCGAGGATGTGGTGCCAATGCTGACCGAGGGTGGGATGAGTTGTTTGCCGAGATACTTCAGAATAGGGAGAGAGTCAAAGGGTAGAGGAGGTGCGGGTGGGATATTAAGAAGCATCTGGTCCAGGTCCTGAGCCGATAAAGATTGTTCAGTGTATCCAGGGGGAGAGGTAAGTTCATCTTCTAGAAGAGCAGAGTCAGCAGGAGGCTGTGAACTTGAGGGGTCACTGAGAGGAGAAAGGTTGTTCGAGGGGAGGGTAGAGTGGACTAGAAGCCTTGGAAGAAGTCCCAGCGGTTCTAGTGGTGGGTTAGAGGAAGCCAGGGTGTCTAGATTAGTAGGGATAGGGGGCAGAAGAGGAAGGTCTGTGGGGTTTTTAGAGGAAACCGGTTGTTGGGAATTTGAAGCCTGCGAGTTTAACTTGAGTCTCTCCCAGGCGGAGAGGGAGTTGTAAAGCGATGGGCAAAATAGCTTGATCTTACTTACCAGAGTATCGTTTTGTAAATCAGGGCTCATAGCTTGCTGATGAGATGTAGACGTCGCTTCCACATCTTCAGGCTGTGTATCGTAGCAATTGAAGCCGACCTCCTCCGACTGATCAACCTTTGGTTCAGTGGAAGTGTGCTTGTAGCAGTCCCGTCTCAGGTGGCTGGTTCTGCAACACTTGTATTAGATGGGCACATTGTTTTTTTTTTCTACATCTACAATGTTTCATTCATGATGCCTCTTCACTTCATTGGAGGGGTTTTTAGCAATGACTATCTACATTGAAGGGTGGAGGCACTAAAATTATATCTACACAAAAACCTTAAGAGGAAGGGTTGTGAACCAACATTAACATTGCTAGTCTTAATTGTTTAGATTGTTGTTTTAGAACTGTGTTTAAAGGTTTCTTTTTTTATGATCATCATTCTATGGATTTATTACTTTTAATTTTTTGCTCTAGGTGACCAGTGTTGCTTAACAAGAATCCTACAAATGGTCTCTCTATTGGTAGGTTCCACAACGAAACATTGTGTTTTCACATTCTAGTATTTGGATCCATTGAGACATATCACATCTATTATATTATCTATTGGGCCAAGACTTAGGTCGAACTTGACACTAGTTCATGATAGGTAATGATTCTCTTTTGGATTTGCCTTATGTCCAACTTAAGAAATCTACCAAATGTATTTTGAACTCTTTCTTAAACTTGTGGAACTGCGAGAAAATGGGCAAGTTCAATGGTGTCACCCACATTGAATTTGTTGTGATAGTCATGAAACATGGGTTTAAATCTTGGAACCATGATTTAACAAAGAGGTAAAGTGACCCAAAAAAACTAGTCTCTCTTACAAGACATTTATGTGATCTTCAAGATTGAAAAAAAACAATAAAGAAGCCTTTGGACCAGAAAACTACTAAATATTTTGTAGCTCAAGTGGAGTTGACATGCTTATAGAGCATAACCATGACCCATTAAATTGACAAATCAATGTATGATCTTGATAACTTATAATTAACTTGTTAATATCCAACACTTACATACATAACACTGGTATATCATTAAATCTCTCTATAATAAAGGTGTCTAGATGAGAGACCTTGGATCCAAAGGGGAGGAGGATCTCTTTTGAGAAACCTTTAAAAGAGTGAAGATTTGAAGATTTGCACTTTTACCCTTGGATCAAACTAACATAAAAAGCCTTTGCCTTTGCCAAAGAAGTAGTTTTTCTACGGGAAAGAGCCAAATGTTATAATCATAAAAAAAAATCAACTACTAATGGAGTTCTTTAATCTTGTAACCTTGTAACAGGTTTCTATTTGATTGTAAGAGTTCCCATTAATTCAAAACTTTAATCAAATTTTCAATGACATAGATAAATTCAAAATAAAGCAAAGCTTTAAGTCCACTAGTAGCCTAGTGGAGTTATGAATCTCTCTACGGGTTGGGATAAAGCTTTGTCGTGATAAATTTGACCTTACTCTCCCATCTATATATAAGATATAAGATATTCGATATTCCCTTTTGGGTTTCGACGGTGCGGTATTGTGCAACCCATCCTCCAAAACCCTCAGAAAATCCTGCTCAGTGATCAAATCTGCATCAGACCATCTCTCAGATTGACCCACTGCGGGCATCCACTCATCGACACCTCCAGCGTACTCCAGGTATTTGTTGTTGCACAAACCATGTCTATCCAGATAATATGGAAACTATTCACAAAGAACAATGCCCGATTGTCCTTGGTTAGGTCTCTTTTTCATGGAAAACCCCACATAAAATTAGCCAATTTCTGCACAGAAATAACAGCCCCTTCCTTAACTCTAGACAGGGGTGTTACCAGAGAACTTCTAATCAACAAATGTGGTTTAACAGACGAAGAAATCACAAAAGCCTTTAGACATCACAATGACTTGCTTCGTCGGAAATCAGGCCAGAATATAGAAGATGTTCTAGAGTTGTTAAATGGCTGTGGTTTGACAACCCCTGCCCAGATTATGGCTGTGGTTTGACAACCCCTGCCCAGATTCAGAAAGGTGGTCCTTTGCAACCCTCACTTTCTCTTTTATAAATCTGAAAGAAACTTGAAGTCTAAGCTCAGCCTTTTCAAGACTTTCATGAATGAAAAGGATATCACCAAACTTGTTCAAACTGATGCAAAGATTTTCGATGCCAGTGAGGGGACCATAGAATCTGGAATTTCTCTGTTGCGAAATTTGGGCTTTGAGGGCGAAGCATTGGGAGATTTACTTGCAAGGAGGCCTAGCTTAATCGTCATGTCAGAGGAAAAAGTTATGGAAGCGTTTAAACATGTTGAGGATATCGGGTTAAAGAAGGGATAAAAAATGTTTGCCATGGGCTTGCGTTCAATTTTAGTAATGGGGAAAAATAACTTAGGTCGAAAACAGCAATTTTTGGGCAGTTTAGGTTTTTCTGAAAAGCAAATTTCGGAATTATTAAGGAAAAGGACATCGATTCTCGAACTTTCAGAGGAAAAAATAAAGCGTAATTTGGATTTTCTGGTTAAAACTGCGGGGCTTCCATTGACTGATCTTGTTAAGTATCCAGGACTGTTTGCATACAGCTTGGAGACAAGGATGATTCCTCGGTACAGAGTAGTGGAGTCATTGAAATCCATGCAAGTGCAAATGTTGAGAAGAAGGCTTTGTTTTCCAAGTATTATTAAGCTGACAGAAAAACTTTTCTTGGAAGAATATGTTAATTCAAATGCCGAATTCTCCTCAGTCCTGCAGGATATTTACAGTGGAGGAAAAGATGGAAAGTTAATCATTGTTAAGGAGACCTCCAGGGAGTCTGTCTCGATGAAAATGATTCATGAAAGCTGTGGGAGCTCGTCAGCAGCTTCAATATGACTTTTTCTGTGCACTATTTTTCCTTTTAATGTTGTTTTCTTTGGCCAGAGGATCCCTAGTAAAGGAGGTTTTCATTGAAGTGATATACATGAATGCTACAGTTTATAATGGTCCAAGAAGAAAAAATTGCTTGCAACATCAACTTCACGCAGCTGCCAAAATAGGAGCGATTTGACAGTATTGCTTCGTTTCAAGTTCAGGTATCACATGTGTTTCGTTCCTGCTCTGCTTCTTCCTGTCGTCTATTGCCTCTAAATGTGTAACCAGATTTCTTGTTCCAGCACAAGAAAGATAAATAACATTGATTTGTTGTTAGCACAACATCTTCTTTTTTCTATCCTTGAAGCATTTATATATGAAACTTGCTGTTTTACTTAACAGAGTTAAGGCTTCCTTTGAAGACACACTTTCCTTTTCACAAAGACCTTATCTTTGCAGAAGCAAACCAAGTTATCAACCCATTTCAATGAGGAATATCGTGAACAGGGATTTTAATCATGGTGTTAGATGAGTATTCTAGTTATAATTTACGATGCCTGCTTCACTTTTTTGACGTGGCAAATGATTCTTAGTTGTTTGATGGGGCAGATGATTGTCTGTATTGATATATGCCTTTTGATAGATGACACTGTTCTTATTTCATACTAATTTTGGGTAACATCTTTGACATTTCATACTACTATTTTACTTAAGAGAGTTAGGGTTTCCTGTGAAGACAGGCCTTATTAGCAAAGACCCTAATCTTTACAAAAATAAACCAAGTTATCAACTCATTTCAATGAAGAATATCGTGAACAGGGATTTTATTCTAGTTATAAGTTATGACGCCGCTTCACTTTTTTGACGTGAAGACAAATGTTCTTATTTCATACATGCCTTTGGGTAGTAGACAATGTTCGTATTCCATTTCATACTACTATTTTACTTAAGAGAGTTAGGGTTTCCTTTGAAGACATGCCTTTTCAGCAAAGACCTAATCTCTACAAAAATAAACCAAGTTATCAACTCATTTCAATGAAAGTTATCGTGAACAGGGATTTTATGCACTTTTTTGACGTGGCAGATAATTCTCCTTGTTGATATATGCCTTTTGGTAGAAGACAATGTTCTTATTTCTTACTACTTTTTGGTAGTTTCCTTGTCATTTCATACTACTGTTTTACATAACAGAGTTCAGCTTCATACCACTATTTTACTTAACAGAGTTCAGGCTGCCTTCGAAGACATACTTGCCTTTTCAGCAAAAACTCAATCTTTGCAAAAACAGAGTTATCAGCTCATTTCAATGAAGAAGAATATCGTGAGTGATTTTTTATTTACTTAACAGAGTTAGGGCTGCTTTCGAAGACATACTAGCCTGTTAAGCAAAGACCCAATCTTTGCAAAAACAAATTCAATTATCAGCCCATTTCAGTGAAGAATATAGTGAATAGCGATTTTTTATTCATGGTGTTGGATGAGTAATCTAGTCAATGTAATCAACAATGCGTGTTTAACTGTTCTATGCCTTTTGGAAGAAGACATGTTCTTGATTCATATCAATTTTTGGTAGTTTCTTGTTATCTTTGTACACATTCTTTCTATATTATATAGGAATATACTATATAGTCAAATTTGAAGTCCTTATTAATAGAAGTCAAACCTGGTACAATAATTGACATTATATATGTCTTTTAAGATTGATGTTGTTAAAAAGGGTAATTTCTACCTTTGTAATATTACCATTTATTCCAATGTAGACGACGAAGCAGAATGCCTTGCACAGAGTTGAAGCTCTAACCTAGCTATGCCCCCTTCCACCCAACTCTTCCCTAGCCACCCCTCTTTTGTTGAGCTCTACCCTTGCCACTAATGATGTTACTCCTTGCATCTTGCCATCTCTTCTGCCACTCTTAATCTATTGCATGTGATTCTTGATGTGGCTAGGCATTTCTTCCAGTCATCCCCACGGCCCTCAACTTGAGTGAAATGACTACTCCATCCAAGAATGGCCTCATGCCACCCAAAAAGGTTCCTTTATTATACCCAAAATGGGGACGTACTCTTACCCCTCAACGAATACTCAAACTAATAAAACCATGCTTTGATAAGATGGTCTACTTCAAGTATTCATTTCTGACCTCAAAGAATCCTCCCCAATCCTCCTTTTGCATCAATAAGTTTTCCTCGATGTTGGTTCTAAAAGTAGACTCCTCCTAGGTTAATGAAGAGGAAGATTTCGACCTAGCTCATGGTTTGATCTATAAGTTTAATAACATTTGACCAATACTAAAAGATCTTTAGGTTTGGGTGTTGATTTATGGGATAACTTATTGCAGTCTCTTCTCTTAACATTCACCATTGGACTTAGTTCTTTTTTATGGCTAACCATTTTATGAGAACTTGGTAGTTAGGTTTCAAGTTGTATACCAAAATGCTATATTTAGTGTCTGTGTGAGTGTAAATGCCTAGCGTGCCTTTAGAATATTGGCATACCAACTCCCTTATTGTCAGTAGGAATGCTCTGGTAAGTTTAATTGCCTTGGCTTTATAGATGACAAATTTTCCAGCTTCTACTTGTCCCTAAATCTGCACTGAAGCTAATTTGAGCAATGGTCTTTCTGAAGAAATCATTTTAGACTTTAATGGTTGCATCTAGACTATGAATGTGTTGCTTTTCACTGCAAGGTTTGCTTAAAATATGGTCACTCKGTTTGCTTTAAAAATTAAAACTTCTTTCTAAAGTGGTTTACGGTCAAAGAAGTATATGAATCAAAGCCCACTTGGTGGAAGGACTCCAAAATTGATCAACCACTGGGTAGAATCAGATGCAAATATAAAGCCTAATGTTGATCCTGATATGCTTGGCTATGTGGATGACCTAACTCCTTGATGACAATGGTGTTATGCAAACGCCTCCCAACGCCAATGAGGATTATTTAATCTCGTGGAGTGCAGTATTCATCGTACCCTCTTGGATGAAGTTTGGAAAAAAGTTAAGATTAAAAAAAAAGACAAAGAAAAATCCCATTTCAAATTATTTGTTTCTCATATCATTGGGGGAGAACGTGTCTTCCTTTTCAAGGGTAAAAGAGTTTCAAATTAAAGGATTTAGTCGAGATGGAATGTTCCTAGTTGTTGTTGAATGACTTCTAAAATTTTAAGGAATTAAAATTGGACAAGTCTTTTATTATTCATGAAGAGTTTTTTATTTAATGATTTCAACTATGGATAAAGGTTGAGAGTGCTTTTTTTTATCCTTCATTTTAAGGATGGTATCCAGGATAAACCAGATTTTGTAAAAAGTGTGCTTATTTAAGTGCCCAACATGTCACTTGTGGGAATAAAATCTGAGTGGGAAGAAAACGACCCTCAACACAAACCACTCCGGCTAAACCCAATTGACATAAATAATCAATTTCTTAAATAAAATATAAATTATTATTTTTAAATATATAAAGTAACAGAATTAAGTAATCAAAACCACACTTTAAATACAAATTTATATAGTGTCAATTTTAAGTGCATACAAAATTATATATTGTCAATTTTTTTTACAAGAAAAAATGATAGTCATTATCTAAAGTCCAAAGTAATAAAATTAAGCCAATCCAAAACACATTTATGCTATAAATACAAAGACAAAATGATAGTCATTATCTAAAGTCCAAAGTAATAAAATTAAGGCAATCCAAAACACATCTATGCTATAAATACAATACCAAGTAATTCTTGATGAACTAATTTATAGAATAGTGTATTAAAAAATTTAATATATAAATGAACTAATTTATAGTATCATTTATTAAAAAAGTTAACATATTTTTTTGTACTATTAAATAAAATATAGCCAAACAAATTTGCATGAAATAAATTACAAGATTTACATTTATAATCTAAATTAAAATTGCACAATATATGTTAAACTAATTTGCCAATGGTTTCTACAATATTTATAAAATGAATATTTGAAATATAGTAATGGTTCATAACTATAAACACAATTATTATAATGAATATCAATGGTTATAAATAAAGTTTATAAATTTGATAAATGTTCATTTACAAGCAAAATATTGTTTTTTTCACAAATGTTTTGCAAGTTCTATATTATCAAAAGGGAGATTTTGGGAAGCCATGTAGGTAGAACAAAATAGATGATAAGTTTATGCCTTGCATTCAAAAAATAGATGGGCAAAAATGGTTGCCCATATTCTTCAAAAGTCCAAAACCCCCCTACTATAACTTTACATATAGACTCATTAAAAAATTGATGGAGCAAATAGAGGACTCATAAATACATACTAAAACATAAAGGACAAGAGAGGCACTAAAATCAAGGCTTATTCTAAACCTCTTCAAGTTGATGCTTTTCCCCATTATTTTGTGTGATCCTTGGAAGTTTGCTCTTTGTTCTTTGGACCTGGAGGGGCATTGTTCTGGTCTTGTTCTCGAGTGAGAAATTGCTCCGGGGTTGAGGATGCCAACAAGAGCTCGCTACAGAAGAAGAGCAAGGTTAGAATGAGGGGGGTAGGGGGTGCATGATAATTTCTGGGATGCCTTGTTGGGTCGCCACCCGTTGAAGGTGTTTCTTTACTAAGTTAACACTGAGGGAAATCTCTATATTTTTTCTAAGACGAACATTGATGAAAGTGACAAGTTCCTTTTATCAATTCCTCAAATCTACCATATGTTTGGTTGTGTCAATTGCATAAGTGTCTCTAGTGGTGTCGTGTCCTAAATTTTCTTCTTTAGCTCATCTTGCCAAAGTTTCTGCCAGATGTGAGCATTGATAACACTATAATTGGCTTATCCACCTTTTCCATGTAGTACTTTAGCCCTTTCCTCAAATATTTTATTTCATACGGGAGACACTTGCCACACGAATAATGTGCCATCCTTTACTAGCTGCAGACTCCACTAGAAGGCTTACTATTTTACCAATCTAGAGTATGTAGGTCTCTCACTCCAAGTCACCAAGCTTGAGAACCAAACCACCCCAGGCTCATAGCCACCATGGATTGAAGCACCCAAATCCATATCTCTAAACCAAAGTGGAGTCTCCGAAAAGCCTCTCAAAATAGTGTCCTTCAACCAGTTTAGAGAACCTTCAAGAAAAAATGCCACCCAAAGCCACTGTGAGAATTTTCTCAGACTATGACAAGGGAGAGGCTGTGTTAGAGACCACAAAGAGAGGCTCTTGTGGAGGCTCTAAGTTGTCCAAAAAACAAGAGGATGTCGTGTTGAACAAAGCCACAAGCATGTTAAATTTTGAGCTTGATTTTTGAATTGAAGGTTAACTCTTTAAATTCTGCGACACTTTGAGTTTAGCTTAATACAATTCACAATGCATAATCAAAACTGAACAACAATAACCATATAGATTTACCAACATACATATTCACAACACATATACCTTGGGGAAACCCTATACAGGGAGGAAAACCCCATCAAACAATCTCCTTTTATTGCAAATAGAATGTATGATCAATTACAAAACATCCACCATGAAATTCTACTCTTGAATGAGCTTTCCAAGATGACTTTGAATTGACTGTATGACCTGTAAATACAACGTAGCCTTGCTTTCCTCTTTCTGCTGATATATACCAGCACTACTACAAGAACCTTGCTGTCCTCTTTCTGTTGATATACACTAGCGCTGCTACAAGAATACTTTCACTGCCTTTATTCCTTCACTGCCTTTACTCCTCCCTCACACTGCATAACAAAAGGTGTGTAGAATGAGGGTCGACTTCTGTATATGAAGGCACATAGAGTGAGAGAGTGTGAGCTCGAATTAGATATGAGTTTGCATGTGTTTCACAACTCAACTTTACACTTCAACTTGAATTAGAACTGGACTTGAGACTTTACTTAGTTTGAATTAGAACTGGACTTCAACTCGAATTAGAACTGAACATGCAACTTGAATTAGAACTGGACATGCAACTAGATATGCATGCAAAGCATCTCAACATGCACTTGACATGCATGCATACAACTTGTCATGCATGCAACTCATCACGCATCATGCATGCATGCAACATGCAACATGACATGCATGACTTGACAACTTTGGCTTTGACCGCTTCGACCTAGACATGCAACTTTGACTTTTACAACTTGAGTTTGACAACTCGGCCTTGACATTCAACTCAACTATTTACAACTCGACTTATTACATGGAAATTCAAATTTCTTCCTGTGGATAATGTTACACGTGCCAACGCACTAGATCAATACATTTACATTTATTTGCATAAGGAAGATTGTTTGTTTCTAGCTCATAGGAATTGTACATTCAACCTAAATTTTGCTAGATGCCGTGACTTTTGCTCATAGCTCACAAGGCTTGACTAGCCTTACAGAGGCTGTACATTCCCCGTGACTTTTTCACTAATATGTCTATGCTCATAGAGGTTGTACGTTCCTCCTAACTTTTGCACTAGACTGTCTATTTTCATAGAGGTTATACATTCCCCCGACTTTTGCATTAGACTTACATCTTGACTTTTGTCTTAGACTTACAAGACTTATGCATTTGCCTTGGCTAGACTCACAAGATCATATAGCATCTTGTTCGTCTTGACTTTTGGTTTGACTCACATAGGTTGTACGTTCTTCCTAGATTTTTTCAATACCTCACAAGACTGGTTGATTCTCCAAATCTCCTTGGCTAGCCTTACGGTGGCCCACATGGCCTCTCATTGGAGAATGGTTGTCGATGCTGTCAAATTTAACACTCCATCTCAACGAGGGAGTCATTCTCAGCCACACCAAGCTTGCCTCTCAACTGCTCAAATTCTCTCAATGGCAATGGCTTGGTCATGATATCAACTACCTGCTTGCTTGTGGTTGTGTACTGTAGCTTTACAATTTTTCTTTGGATCATGTCTCTGATGTAATGGTATTTCATGTCAATGTGCTTTGATCTGTCGTGAAATAACGGGTTCTCTGTTAGCTTTATGCAACTTTTATTATCACAGTGAACCGTCGTTGTCTCTATCTTATCGCCAAACAATCCAAAAACCAATTTTATGAGCCATACTGCTTCCTTGCAAGCATCGCTTGCTTCAATGTACTCAACCTATGTTGTACTCTATGTAATGGATCCTTGTTTTCTTCTTGACTATGAGATCATAGCGGATCCTTAACTGAAGCAGTATCCAGAAGTACTTTTCCGGTCCATTGGGCTTCCTTCCTAGTCCGCATCTGCATACCCATGCAGAAAAAAACCACCATTGGATGTATATCTCAGACCATAGGTAATGGTCCCTCTGAGATATCTCAAGATGTGCTTTGCTGCCACGGTCCACCCAATGTCTTTGTCTCGGTTCAACCATGAACTGACTCATTGCAATCACTACATAGCATATATCTAGCATGGTATGGATCATATACATCAATGATCCAATCAACTACTTATACATGGTGGGATCCACCAAATCTGAGCCTGTATCAGAATCATGCAGCTTCCTCAGGTTGGTAATCATTGGAGTAGACATGGATTTACAATCCATCATACCAAACCTCTTTAATGCATCCACTTTGTATTTACCTTGTGCTAGAAATATCTCGCCCTGTCTTTGCCACACTTCCAATCCTAGGAATTAATGCATCAAGCTTAAGTCTTTCATTTCAAATTCTGAGATTATCTCCCTCTTACACTAGGCTATTATCCCTTCATCTCCTGTCAGAAAGAAATCATCAACATACATGATTAGTATAACAGGTTGGTTCCCTGTTACCTTGAAGTACAGATTTGCATCAACATCACTTTTCAGAAAGATCGGGCTTTTAAGAAATCCATCAAACATGTAATACCAAACTCTAGGAGCCTGCTTAAGAGCATACAAGGCCTTCCTTAGCTTGCATACATAAGTGTCTTTGTTATGCAATACAAAACCATCTAGTTGTTCCACACAAATTTCCTGTTCAATCTTTCCATTCAAGAATGTTGTTTTTACATCCATCTGATGTAATTTCCAACCAAGAATTGAAGTTAACAAAATAATAACTCGAATGGAGGTATACCTGGATACAAGGGAAAAAGTATCTTCGTAGTCAATTCCTTCTTTCTGAGAGAAGCCTCTGGCTACAAATATTGCTTTGAACGTTTCCACACCCCCATTGACTGCATGTTTGATCTTATAGATCCATTTGGAAGAGACCATTGATTTGTGTATTCCTCAAGTATGGCGTCCTTCCACACTTGTAATTTATCTTCTTCTTCAAATGAAGAAGGCTCAACATCACTAATGTTGCTCATCAGTGCAACATAGTCTCCATATCTATGAGGCCTCTTACTTTCTCTGGAAGTTCCCTTGGGAGCAACTATCTTTTCTACTTCCTTCATTGTATCTTGCCGACTCTGGAAATATCTGGAGAAGTCTCTCTCCACTAATCATTAACTCACATTTAAAACCCAAACACATGGCTCTGTTATTCATATTAATTTGCATAGGTGTAGGATAGGTAGGATGAGTCCCACGTCTTCATTCCACAAATGTTGAGAGGGGAAGTCTCACCTTGCAAACTAATGTGACTCCCATTGACAGTTGACATTAAGTTATCTCGGGGGATATGGATTGATATACTCCCATTAATTATACATTGCCTAAGATTCAACCTTCTACCCACATTTGCTTCATGATCAACCAATAAATTTTGGTGGTGAAACAAATGGAAGAAAGTAATTTTGTCAAAATCACGTGCCTCTTAACAAATCTTTCTTACCAGTCGAGCTAGGGGAGAGTGGTTGGGTAGAGCCTTTCCTTGAAGAGCTTTGAGAATAATCAAAGAATCACATACAATGGATATTTCCTATTCTTTTTTGGCTTCAAGAAGAATTTCTTTGAGAAGAGCTTAGGCCTCAACTTCATAATGTATTGCTATCCCAGTTCCCCACACATATTCAATTTATTGATTTCCTCTAGAGTTAAGAATGAATTCCCCCACACATGCCACCATAGGATTTCCTTTGGAAGATCCAACAAATAATAAAATAGGACGATTGTGGTTGTTCTTCTATTGTTGAAATTTTTCCTCTCCTAGTTTGAGTTTCCATTGCTAAGAATAGGAAGGGCGATGAACTCTGTGAGTCTTCACAGGAGGGTATGAGAATAACATATCTTGCAGCTAGAGTTTTTCCTCTACCATTAGATTGGATGATCTTATTGATTGATTTCGTTAGAGATAATTTCTTCATGGAGGAGGGATCGAGCTTGCCTTGCCACTTTGCCAAGTTTGGGGGGGTTCTATTTAAATATGTATTTATTTTGAGCCAATCAAATTTTACACACCATAAATTTAGGTAGTGTCATTCAATATATGTTTAAAAGGGGTTTCTTGTGCACATAACTAGGATAATGATGACTCCAAGTTAGTTTCATTTGTCTAGTTTCTTGGGGG
>SNQJ01S0018906.1:62889-92231 GCA_010110895.2 Picea sitchensis
GGGGTAAACTTATGAATATTCTTCCCAAGATCCTTAGTGGCCAACTTCCACACTTTTGCAATGAATTCACACAAAAAAAATAGGTGTTTGACAAATTCCTCATTTTGTTTCCACGTATAGAAAAGGGAGGATTTATGAAATCCTCATTTGCGTAGATTGTTGCGAGCCAAGATTTTGTTGCAAGCAAGCATCCAAATGAAGATACAAATCTTGGATAATAAGTCTCTCCCCTAGATATATTTCTAAAAGGGGGATTGGAGTTAGAGGTTTTGGTCTCTTAAAATTTTGGAGTATCCAAGGCTCATAGAGTAGATTTCCCCTTGTGGGCCCCATTGTGGGTGGTTCGATCATTTGTTCAGAGGAGTCACACCTTTATCTGAGAGAGAGAGACAAATTCACATTGTCATGTAACTCCTCTAAAAGTTTTAACTGCATATAGTTAGTCCATTTCCTCACCTCATAGTTGTTCCATTCATACAAATCAAAGAAAGTGATGATATCGTAATTTGACATCTAAACTTTTAGGTCTTGAAAGGACAAGTCCCAAATAATGGGAAGGTGATACCGTAATTTGACATCTAAACTTAGTTCTTGACACAATGAAAGTGAGATGTCTATACATGATTATTATTTGTTTAGGGTTAATATTAGAACGTAATATGCAAACATTTATTTATTTTCATAATAATAATTAAACGTGAATACAAATGATTGTTTTAATAGTGAAATGTTTATTACTATTATGAACTTGTTGATGTAGAATCATAATTATGATTTTTAATAATCAAATGTGTACAATCATTCCATAACTTTTTATCTTCATTACTAGAAGATTTTTTTTTCCTCAGAAAAAACATATTTCTTATTCTAGAGAGAATTTGAAATACAATACTTATGCTTCTTTATGATCCGGATTTTATGAGAAGAACGAAATGACTACAGATTATTGCCATATGCTTAACACATAATAACAGAGATACAATAAAACTGGTTTTCTATTCAATAAGGAAATAAGCTGAAACTGTAAAATGCAGCAGAAAACAAGCTTGCTAGAATGGTGGTGGCTTATCTCTGAGAAGAGATGTGACGGTTGCACTCATTCGCAAGAAGATGATTACAGTGAGGCTCTCAAGGCCTTTTTACAATAAATAGGAGTTTCAAAAACCCTAAACATCCAAAAACATAACCCTAGGAGATGAAGCGCCAAAAGTCATGTGGGTCCTGTTTGGGTAAGTCAGTACATCAACTTCCCGGGGTCGTAACTTTTTCATACGATCTCCATTTTAGGCGTATGATAGCCCATTGGAAAGATCTATCCGAGGAATACAAAATTTGCACAAAATTTCATGATGAAATTATAGTTTGCAACTGAAACATACCCCAAAAAACATCGTTTAGGGCCTCAAAACGGCTTCGGAAGTTCAGGACCCGAAAAACTGCTAAAAATAGTAAATTATCAAAATTGCTAGAAAGATGTTTTGAGCCAGCTAGAAAAGGTGGGTGCCCACCAATATCCACCTGGATCAATCCTCCATTCTTAGGAAGCAATGGTCTCCATTGTGTTGAGTTCCCCCATTAGATGAGGAAATTTCTGCTGAATTTGGCCTCGGGTGAGCCACTTGCCTTGGTGCAGGAGCTGCCCTGCTTTGACGACTCGATAAAGCTGGATCCTTTGTTGTCGAGTGCCCTTGATCTGTGTGTCCAAAATCTGGTCATTGGATGCCTGTTGTATGCAGTCGATGTTGAGCTCTGTTGGTGTCAGCTATTCTGCTACATCTAAGGTGTCCAATAATGATGGGAAATAAGGTCGGAGGAGGTCCACGTTGAACACTGGGTGTAGGAAATGGAAGGGAGGAATGTTGAGAGAAAAAGAATTATCCCCCATAGCCTTAGTGATGGTGTACGACCCATAACGGAGTGGGCGAAGCTTCCGATGGGGTCCTGTAAGGTGTTATTTCTACAAGTGCAACCAAACTTTGTCGCCCACCTGAAACTTATGTGGAACCCAATGTTGATCATGGCGCTGCTTGTACTTGTCATTGGACTTCTGTAGGATATCCTGAACCTGTTGGCAGATGTGCTGGATCCTCTCAATGAACCGGGTGGCTTTGTCAACCTCAGTTGGAGCAGGAGAGGAGTCGGTCGAGGTAACCACAAGGGGAAGTGCAACATCTATGCGACCCAATGGTTGGAATCCCAACCCCACCTAAAAGGGGCTATGGCCGGTTGAGCTATGCAGGGCTCGGTTGTAGCTATGCTGGACATAGGGAAGACTCTCATCCCATGTGTGAGGATGCTTGGAATTATACATGCGCAGGATATGCACGATCATTCGATTTACGACCTCGGTTTGGCCATCTGTCTGGGGGTGGAAGGCCATGGATTTGGTGAGCTTGGTGTCCAACAGTGACTAGAGGCTCGACCAGAATGTGCTGATAAATCGACTGTCTCGATATGAGACAATGGTTTGTGGGATTCCAAAATGTACCCAGACTCGTTCAAAGAAGAGCTTGGTAGTGGCTTCTACTGTGATGTTCTTCTTGCAAGCAACCAGAATCACCATCTTAGAAAAGCTATCGACAACCACAAAAACATAGTCATTTCCCTGCTTGGTGGACGGGAGGCTCGACATGTAGTCCATTGAGATGGATTCCCATGGTCTATCAGGAGTAGGAAGAGGGGTGTACATACCCTGTTTCTTAGTGGTTGGTTTGGCAATAGCGCAGGTAGTGCAAGACCTGATATACTTGCTGACCTCCTGTTGAAGTTTAGGCCAGTAGAAATGTTTTTGTAGCATCACCACTATCTTTTCGACATCGAAGTGTCCTGCCACCCAGTTTTAGTGGGCTTCCCAGATAAGCTTCGCTCGCTCACTTGATGGAACACATATATGGCCCAGATGACACAACAACCCATCTTGAAGATGGAAATTATCGACAACTATCTTTACACCCAACATTCGGTAGGTGGTGGCGAAGTCTGGGTCTGTCTCATAGAGTTGGGGCCATTCAGAGGTCTCATGGCTGTAGGAGTCTATCACCATGGTGAGTGCCGCGACTGGTGGTCCGATGAGGCAATCAACGATGCGGTTGGTGCTTCTTGTTTTATACTTGATGTTGAGGTGGAATTGCTTCAATTATGTGTACCACTTTTGATGGCGGTCATTCTGCAATTTTCCTTGTGTCTGCATGAATTGCAGTGGCTTATGATCAGTGTAGATGACTGTCTCCCTCCCAAGAATGTAATGTCTCCACTGGTGGCAGGCTTGCACAATGGAGTGCATTTATTTTTCATAAGTAGGGTACTTACGTATAGCATCTGATAGTGTCGCACTATGATAGGCCACGGGGTGGTCGTGATGCGTGAGAACGACACCCACAACATAGTCTGAAGCATCAGTCTCAATCTCAAAGGGTTGTTGTAGGTCTGGTAGTGAAAGTATTGGGGCTGAGAAAAAGTGCTACTTCAAATCATCAAACGCTTGTTGTTGGGGCCGGCCCCACGTAAATTTCACCTTACCACCACCCCTGGTTATTTGGCTGAGGGCCCATGCAATATGGGAGAATCCCAATACAAACCTGTGGTAGAAATTGGCAAGGCCCAAGAAGCTCTGAAGCTCAGTGAGTGTGGTTGGGGGTGGCCAGTCACGGATGAATTGGATCTTGGATGGATCCACATCTACGCCATGTTGATCAATGATGTAGCCTAGGTAATGGATCCTGTCCATGCCGAAGGATAATTTTTCCAAGTTGGTGTATAGCTTGTGCTGCCGTAGGGTGTGCAGAACCTGCTGAATATGCTGCAAGTGTTCGGACCAAGTCTTGTTGTAAATGAGAATGTCATCAAGATACACCACTACAAAAGTATTGGTGAATGGACACAGGATATCATCCATCATCCTCATGAAAGTGGCTGGAGCATTTGTTAGACCAAAGGGCATGACCAACCATTCAAAAAGGCCTTCCTTTGACTTGAAGGCGGTCTTCCATACATCTGTCTATTCTATCGGGACCTAGTGGTAGTCAGACTTTAGATCAATCTTACTGAAGTATTTCCCCCCCATGAGTTTATCAAGGAGGTCATCGATTCAGGGAGTCAGGTACCGGTTTTTGACTGTGATTTTATTCAGAGCCCGATAATCAATGCAAAGTCGCTAGGTTCCATCTTTCTTCTGTACCAACACAATTGGGCTCCCGCAAGGTGATGAACTAGGATGGATGTGCCCCTTGTGGAGCAATTCTTGGATCTGTCGCTTGATCTCCTCATTCTCTAACAGAGAACGATGATAGACTGGCCCATTGGGCAGTGGTGCGCTAGGGATCAGATCAATGGGGTGCTTGACCTAGCAGTGCAGAGGTACCCCGGTAGGTGAGGAAAATATATCCGAGTATTCTTCCACGACCTTATCTACTTGCTTCTGTTGTGTGGAGAGGTCGGTCGCAGAGACCCTGGATGTGGCTATGATTTTTCTCTCATTATGAGAGTGAATCACGAAGAAAACAAACTTCCCCGTCTGAGAGATGACCTTCCTGCATTGCTTAACAGAGATCAAGGAAACAACACTAGGTGGGACAACCTCGGGTATCCTGTACAATTTCCTGTTCAAAGTAATAATAACACTACGAGGCCTAGACTCATATACAACATGATGTTTCCATAAATAAGGTTGGCCCAAAAGAACTTTACAAACTTCGAGAGGAGCAACATCACACAATACCTCGTCTTTGAAGGGCTTGATGTTGTATGACAATCGACACTGTTGGCTAACACGGAGATCACTTCCTTGGCGGAGCCATCCAATGGTGTAGGGTTGTGGGTGCGGCGTTGTCGGCAAGGCCAGCCGCTTGACAACCTCTGCTGAGATGAGGTTCGTCTGGTTACCACTATCAACGATGAAGTGTAGTGGGGTGCCTTTTACTCACATTTGTGAATGGAAGAGGCCCTCTCCTTCTTCTGGCTCATCTAGTTCACCATGTTGGAGCTTGGTGGTAGCAACGGTGGAACTGGGTTCAGCGTCAATGATCCGTCTTCCCCTTTCTGGTTCTGAATCAGAGTCAGAACCCCCATCTGATTCAGAGGTTTTCACTTCAGCCACCAACGTCTGCTTTGAGCGGCAGGCAGCAGTTTTATGCCAAGGTCTCTTATGGAAGTCGCACCACTTCCCGGTATATTTCTTTGTCTTTTCGATGTCCTTCTTTGCTGACACAGACCTATCGGCCCTCGGGCCGAGATCCACTCACAGGATCGTTCTTTATCTCCCTCGAGCCGAATCAACTCTTTAGATTCCCTACTAGAATCTCCTTCTTATCGATCCACATGTCCTTTCGAAAGCTCCCCTGTGCAAATAGCACTAGGCGGGAGCTCCGCCTTCTCCGTGTGACCACAATGTTATGACTAAGGCCTAACCCCAAAAGGTACTTATCGCAACTCGCGATCTCGCGAGTTCGTGTGGCAAAGCACCCAACTCCTCCTTCTCAAACTCACGATATCCAAAATGGCGATACAGGTATGGCTCCTTTCCTTGTCAGTGCCCTCCACACGTAACCGTAGGCTAGGGCTTAAATACCAGCGCCTCTCACAACTCACACCTTCGTGAGTTCGTGGGTCGAACTCTCGTGCCCTCCTATCACGATATCCTCTTATCGCGATATTCCGAGATGCGATAAGTCAATGCTGGGTTGACTCCTCCCTTGACGCTTTGCGCTATTCGCAACCTCGTAGGTTGAAGCGTCAAGCCTTCATGCTCTTGTCCCACGAATCCCTGAGATGCGAGAAATCAACAGAGTGTTGACTCCCTTCTCTAGGCGACGCATGTCTGCCTATCTATTTCCTGGGCCCACTTTGTGGTTCTGCCACGTGTCCACACTCATGCCCCAGCTCTCGGCACTTCGCGACTTCTGATGTCGAGAAGAGGTCCTCTCAACCTCCGAACCCCCGAATGCACGATATGCGATGGGGTTCCTGATCCAATGGTCCTCCCTTGACCTAGATCCAACGGCTATCCTTGCTCCTCGCGATTTCGCAACTTTGTGACTTGGAGCACCCAACCTTTGGGCTCTCACCTTGCGAACCTCCGAGTTCGCAAGATCCGAAATCTGGATCTCTTTGGCACTTCACCGACTCCATGATTGCTGCCACCTATCCTCCTCAGATGGACAGTTGCGATTCTCTCGCGACTTCGCCACTCACGAATTTGAGCACCCAACTCCTGGGCTCTTACCTTGCGAACCTCTGAGTTCACGAGATCCCATGATCTCTGCCACCTGTCCTCCTCAGAATGGACGGTCCTGATCCTCTCGGCTGATTCGACGGCAGCTGTGCTCCTCCTGAGCTTGTGCGCGTTCTTCCCAAACTTGGAAGAATTTCCAAATTCTCAAAGGTCTCGACCATTGTTCTCCTTTTCCTGCGAGCTCTTCACCTTGAGTCTCACCTGCGTTCTCAAAGACGCTACTCCTCCTGAGCTTTAGGGACTCTGAACTCTCCCAAAGAGTCCTTTTTCTTCTGCACTCCTTGCAACTATGGATTCGTGTGCTAAAAGCACTACTCCTCCTGACCTTACCCTTCGAATCCTCAAGGGATTCTGTGACTTCTGCACCTCTGTAGAGTCTTTGCACACAAAGTGCTACTCCTTCTGAGATTTCCTGCTCCTCAGACCTTAAGGAAATAAATCCTTCTTCCTTTCTTCTGCAGATGGAGAATTTGGATGCCCTCTTGGCTATCCCCTGCTCAAGCAACCTCTTGCTAAGTGTTTCAGGGTGTTCAACAACCCTGCCAAGATCCTTCAATGGACTCTTCTTCAATCTCTGAACTCAAAGAGTTCCTTCTGTGTGCTCTTGCAA
The DNA here is from genome assembly GCA_010110895.2 of Picea sitchensis. NCBI lineage: Eukaryota > Viridiplantae > Streptophyta > Pinopsida > Pinales > Pinaceae > Picea > Picea sitchensis. The sequence goes on from SNQJ01S0018906.1 coordinate 69,729, forward strand.
TTACTCAATGCCCTCGTGGCAGAGTATCAAGAATTCTCAGATGATTCTTGCTTCTAATGAACTCACAACAAAGTTCTTCTTCTGTTCACTCCTTGCACTGGCTCAATGCCCACCGAGCAGAGCTTTACATAACTCCTCAGAGATTCTGTCTACAACTATGTTTCTCCACAGCCTTGCCTCCTTAGGTGTTCAGTAACCTCGAAGGTCTTCCTCCGAGTTAATGACTTTAGCTTCTGTGCCCACCTGGCACGTCTCTGTCTAAATCCACAAAGTTCAGAAGTGCATCTATGCACTGGTATTCAGAGATCGCAGTACTCTGTCACGCCCTCCTGGCATGAAACCACAAAGAACCTCTCAATCCTGAAAATCAAACAACTCCCTGCAAATGTCTAGCCTACATCTACAACATAAATTGAACACACATAGACTTTCATTCAACACAGGAAATATGCAGGAAAAACTGCTTTGGTTTATATCAATCAAAATGTCTCTTTACAAAGGTGTTCTGAGCGCGGACTGTAACAAGGTATCAGCTCCTTCTCTTCTGCTCTCTACTCACAGACTCTCTACCATGAGATACAATTACAATGAAAGATATTTTACATGAGGGAGCTCTTAGAGCACTTCCCTCCAACCTACCTACCCTATTCAATAGCATTGAATGGGCTGTCTAGTCCACAATCTGGATCTAGATCTCAGCCTTCAAAGCATTAAAGGCCTATCTACTCTACGCCTATGAAAATCACGACTTCACGGCTCACCAGCCTAAGACATTAAATTACATTCAAATTCAAAATTGAAGACGAGGGCTGTGCGTCTCTTCAACTTTGAATGCATGCGCTGACATGGCTGGCTGATGTGGAGAGATGCTCCTGCATCATTTTCTTGTGGCTTGGACTGGTTGTCCTGATACTATCCATATTTGCTCTATCCTTTGTTCTGTGGGTTGGGGCCGCCCTTTCCTAGATTTTGTTGTGAGGGGTTCCCCGATCCAAATTGCCGCATCTTTTGTTTGAGCTTCTGCTCGATTTTGACGGCATATCGATAGGCCACGACCAAGGATGAGATGTCCAGAAATTCCATTTCGGTCTGGATGTATCTATGTAGAGCACCACGATACTTGAGCACCATATGTCTCTCTGAATCTTTGATACCCATCTTGGTGCGCAAGGTATGGACGATATTTGTGAAATCTCGCACTGCTTGGTCTCTTTCTTGCTGCAGTGTGGTCCATTTGGTATACAAGTCGTCATAACTTCTGACATGGTAGTATTGTTCCTTAATAACATCCCCGAAGGATTCCCAGGTGGCCATGACTATAAATAATGAGGGTTCCTCTGTTTCCTTTTTCTCACAGAAATTTTCTCACCAATCTTTGACATGGGGAATGGCTTTGAGGAGCGCAAAAGTAATATTTTCTCTATTTGAAAAGTTATGGACAGAGAAATACCCTTCTAGTAGATTCAACCACTTGTCTACAACATCTGCATCTATATGACCTTTAAATATGGGAATATCTAAGTTTATTTGTACCTTGAAGGGGGCGGTGCCTCCGCTCGAAGAAGATGCATCGCATGTTGGTAGTCGCCGAAGGATTTGCGTGAAATTATCCATCATCTCGTTCCTCTGTTGCGTGAGGGATTCCTCAATCAACAGTTTGAAAGGATCTCCTGTCCCATCATCTTTCTTTTCTCCTTCCATGAGAGGTCGCTTGGGTGTGCGAGAACTTTTGTCCTCAAGAGAAACAAGCTCGAGACCCAAATCTTTGTACTCCGACCTCGTTGTGGACATGCATTAAGACGACAAGGAGCAGACCGCTCTGATACCACTGATATGGATTTTATGAGAAGAATGAAATGACTATAGATTATTGCCAGATTCTTAACATAGAATAAAAAAGATACAGTAAAACTGGTTTTCTATTCAATAAGGAAATAAACTGAAACTATAAAATGCAGCGGAAAACAAGCTTGCTGGAATGGCGACGACTTATCTCTGAGAAGAGATATGACGGTTGCACTCATTCGCAAGAAGATGATTACAATGAGGCTCTCAAGGCCTTCTTACAATAAACAGGAGTTTCAAAAACCCTAAACATCCAAAAACCTAACCCTAGAAGATGAAGCGCCAAAAGTCATGTGGGCCCCGTTTGGGTAAGTCAGTACATCAACTTCCCGGGGTCGTAACTTTTGCATACGATCTCCGTTTTAGGCATATGATAGCCCATTGGAAAGATCTATCCGAGGAATACAATTGTACAAAATTTCACGATGAAATTATAATTTGCGACTGCAACATACCTCAAAAAACATCGTTTAGGGCCTCAAAACGGCTCCGGAAGTTCAGGACCCGAAAAATTGCTAAAAATAGTAAATTATCAAAATTGCTAGAAATTTGTTTTGAGCCGGTTGGAAAAGGTGGTTGGCCACCGATATCCACCTGGATCACTTTATATCTATTTATAACAAAAAATAGAGACAAACTCCACCCAAGTTATGCACAGAGTATTCCTTCATAGAGAGAAAACTAAAAAATCTCTAACAACATACACCACTAGTAAAAAAATAGTCACAAAGAAATAGTCTAGACTAACATAAATACATAATGTCCACCCATAAAATCTTAAAATACATCAATGTTTGAGTTCCTAGAAGAGACTAAACCCCCCTAGGTATTATGATTAAGTAATATGGTGTGTAAGCATTAGAAAGCCCTTCTTAGAGAGGAAATATAGATTAGTCTTGTGCTCCAGAAAGATATGTGAGAAATCAATATTATTAAAGAGCATGGAAGTGACTTTCAAATTCTAAGCCAAAACAATCAGACCTGTATTGTGAATCTGAATATGATCCTTCATCCAATTGATAATCACAACCGAGTCCCCATACAACTAGAAGGTACTTATACCTTTATCCAAAGTTGATTCCGTAACTAAGTGAAGCGCCTTATAACATACCCGACCACCCAGGCCGGGTCATGCCACCGAAAAAATTTCATGCTCTGATACCATATTGTAACATCCCCAACATTCAATTGGGCTATGCCACATAAAACTTTCCGAACTGTATACAAATAAAAACACATACACATGGAAACTCTTGCATAACTTTATATATATAACTTAAAATAGATGAATACATTATGCAAATGCACAGATTCATACAGAATAATAATAAAAATACACATGCAGCACACACGAGAAGAACCCATAAAAATAAACGCATAAATAATAATGCAGTATGTAATTGAACACACAATTGACACTTATCTTGGTAAAAATATCACCAACTGCGTGGAAACCTTCCATGAACCTCCTAGCCTTAGACCACACTTCTCATCACTCTCAGGATTGGATCACCCCCGAGTTGCGACTAAACTCCACCCTAGTAAAGAGGTTCCTAACTAGGTTGATGTATCTCGGGCAATAGGAAAGACTCCCTCACAGGTGCCAACTCAAACTAACAGCCTACAGTCACTCATTTCCCACATGCCTGTCCCACCCCATGAAGTGTGCCCATTCTCTGCTCAACTATCCCTTGGTTGCACCACTTCCCTTCCAAGGATTCAACAACAGGATGGACAAGAAGACTCAAATCTATGTAGCTGTAGTTTGGCACCTTCGGGAAATCAATTCCCAACAATTCTCTCGCCTAGAGAGAAATTGATCACAGGCCTGACAACCCACCTCTTCAGTCCAACTCCCCAACTAACCAGGTACAAGTACGAGTATGGGTACGAGTACAAGTTCAGTGATAGTAACAGAAAGGTACAAATGGCAACTCCATGAATGAGTGAATGATGATGGAATGAATGGATGGGAAAATTAACTAAGTCTAGACTATATGTATGCATGTTCCCAACTTGACACTTGTCATGTTGGGAGATACTTTGGCCCACCTGTCCCCATCCTTAGAACTTAGGATAAAATAATTATCCATACTTTATACTTTAAGGAATATTAATATAATATTCATTTTTGGCTTAATCTCCCTAGCTTAGCCATTTTCCTTAATTTTTATCCCCCCCCCCTTTTCCCTAACTAGTGGAGTTTAGTCCCCCATACTCTTTTATCGTGGTCAGTCTACACACAATGATGTATTATATTAATAATATGACATATACAAAAATAGGCTCACTGTCCTTTAGCATCTAGGCTCTCCGGACTAATTCAACACATAATCCTCCTAGCTTATAATAATTGGCTCACCAGCCTATAAAACACAACATATACACAAAGGCTCCCTGGCCTCAAAATAACCCGCACTTAAGTTTGTTGCGCGTTGTATCCTGGAATGTGCATCCTTCATCATTTTAGCACGCAGTACATGTGCGCACTATACCATGGAAGGTGCATGCAAAATTATATCAACAACTCACCAGCTTATAAGAATTTTTACATTTACATTTACAATTTGGGGTTCAACCTAGGGGTATTACAATCCCCTCCCCTTATTTATGCACTGTTCTCGGTGCATTACATACCATGCACCATTCAAATTCTTTAAAAATATCCAATCTTTATCTATTGGAAGCGTGTTATCCATCTCGTGCTCTACTTTCCAGCACCAATTCTGGTATTCATACTACAACTGGAAGTCAATTGCTCTATTCCATAGAGCTACTTCCAGAAATAATTTAGTTCAATGTTCCATTTGACACACCCTCCTTATGGAAGCTACCATGCCATAGCATCCTTGGGTTGCCTCCTTATTTTTGCACTCACCCTTCCAGGCTCAAGAAACTCTTCACTGCTACATAGTCCTTCAACGTTCCATCTTGCCAAGGATTTCACACATAAGGAGAGCGCTAACCCATTACCAGAACCCCACCAAGGTTCTACAATTATAGGGATTTAGAGTCCTCAATAGTGTTTTTTCTTGCCCAACATTCCAACTTTAATCAATATTATCTCATTTGCATCACACACATGCAGTTATCATGAGAGAACATTATAAAAATTCCATTTTAGAAATCAAATTAATTTCATAAGGAATTCGACTTTTCCCAAAATATGAAATTCTATTTCATAATTTTTCATCGTTGTTGAAATAATAGAATGTAGTTTTTCTTATGACTTTCAGCAAGCACCATGTTGAATACCATTTTTCCTGCAATGATTATATCTTGCATACAACCAACATATTGTCAGTATTTCATGTACATCATATTTTAATTGCAATATGTACAAAAACCTTTTGTAGTGATCTTAGAATTGCCTACACCTAGCAATCCAATCACAATTACCAAACAATTTATTAGATAGAATGACTGATCATTCTATGCCTATGCTTGTTCACAATTAATAACAATAAGTTCATTATTCAATTTTCTGAACATAAAATTTTCTGTAATCATTATTCCTGTGACTACCCTACTTGCAAATTTCCTGTTGCAACGTCTAACAGTTACTAAAATGTCCTCAACTCCATGAGTTAGCAACATTTCAGCCATTAGTATAATTATTTCCATTCAAAACATATATACATACAATCACAACATGCATTCAACAAATGCATTTAAATATACAATTCCATCATGTATGAGTGCAACTCTGCCACTTACTAGGCATGAGTGCAACTTTCAATGCATATCTATTCAATGCACCTTTGCGTTGATTTTCAGAATGATCTTTATCTAAGTCATCTATCTCACCATTCATAAATTGGAAATCTGGCCAATGTCTTGACACATTCTCCACACCCTTCTCATTGTCTTCTCAATTACTTGGATGCCTTCCTTTTTGACCCGAACACTACACCAAGACTACAATTCTATGGTGTTCATTAGTGTTAGAAAAAAGGTTGCAATCCAAGTTTTATTTAAAGGTAGGAAGCTCATTGGGTATTTGTGTGGCACATAACCTTTCTATATCCATACCTTTCCATATCCAACCATGTCCTGGTCTCATATATGACTAGCTTTCTTGGCATCATTCCTATAACAAATTCTCATCTTTTATTTCTTTGGTTATTACCTCATAACCAAATTAACATGGCATGCTACTATGTAAGTGTGTGCATTCAAAGGCTAAAAAGATTTGATAACTATAAAATGCCCCTAGCCTTTACCACACCTAGTGGTAACTTATTCATGTTAATGCACTTAAACAATACCATACTGTGTATTATAAAAATTCAATCTGGGGAAACTCTTACCTGAATTTTCCTTTGGAAATTATGCAACATAGTTTCAAAAGAGAAATACTTACCTGCATAGATTCCATTAAACGAATTTGATGATACTTGATTAACTGATGAAAGTAGAAGATCTCATTCCTCTTTATCGGTCCTATAATGAACATTCCAACTTTCTATTTCTTCCTTCCATATGTAGCAATATTATCAGCAACACTTGCAAACATGCTGGCATTCTCACTTTATGGTTGTCCCAACAAGCCATAACATACTTGTTGCTACAGTAATTGCAACAACTTCTTTCTCCTTGTATCACATTTCCTTGTTTATCCCATAAGTCTTCAATTCTTCCAGAATCCTGAATCTTCATGTGCTCTTCACTGTAACCACTGTGCATGATTATTTATGACCTAAGCACTTTCTAGCCAAATCACTCTTGGGTTCTTTTTCTTTTCCATCCAAATACTAAACTAATATTATCCTTCAATTTTTTATTTATTTCCTAGATCCATATATCCCAACTCATACTTGGATGAATTATAATTCCAATCATGTTGTCTTATAGACTTTGGATATTCAACATCCACTTACTTTTTAGACTAAACTACTTCATCTCTTTCTTGACATAATACTTTAGTATTTGTGTTTTCTTCCACTCTTCTCTTCTCCTTTCCAACTAGCCTCAAACTTGGCTTGCATAGCCAATCTCTAGCATATTGTAAGGATGCACATATGCCTCCTTCTCTAGCTGCATAGAATTAATTAAAAGTACTTAATACTTCTTTTACTTTACCATAATAATTTCAAGTGATACTTCCACCCTCTGGAAATGTCACCCATGGCTCTATGCCACTTGAGATGGATTCTTCTCAGGAACCATCTCATTTGCATTCAAAACCATGCATAGAACCATTTCCTTCTTCATGGTTCCTTAATAACTCTCTATAGAGATTCATTTCACTTTTAAGTCTTTTTGGCTTTAACATCTCCATGCTATTGTGGAAATATCTTCAATACCTTTGGAATGCATCACCGATCCTCTACTATTCCTTCTTTTCCTCTTGGAGTGTTGTCTTGCATTCCCATTAACTTGATATCTACCTCATAATTTCTTCTTCCATTATCCTAGGATGTTCATGGACTTGCAACTACATATTATGTTGATATTAATTTTCAGCATTCCACTATTATTTGGATTCCTTTGACCCAACTCCTACATGACCCAATTATATTTCCAGACATGTTTTCTGAGTAACCTTGGATAGTTAACACCAACTTCCTTCTTGAGGTACTTGATTTATCATTTTCCTTATCTGATCATATCAACGCTTGTATTTGCTTGATAACCATTACTTTCTCCCATCTTGACCAATCTGATTTCAACCTGCCTTGCATAATCCACTTCCATCATGCCATATTGCTGCACCTATGCCTCAACCGACACTCCTTACTTATGTGCACCTTCATTTCTTTACCCTTGAAGTGATGCCCTTCATACCATGCTTCCACTACACACTCTGATAACCATAAGGGAAACATTACTCTATAATTGCATAGCTAATCCCTGGATATGATGCACTATCATTTCTTTCTCTGATTACTATCATTCTGATAATCAATTCCTTTTATAATAGATCTGACTCCAATGTATTCCTTAATTTGTATATTGGTTTCTTTGGGAGTGAATGTACTTTCACTAATTCATTCACTACATGATCTATTCCTTTTCCTAGATTCCATTGAGCACTTGACTAACATGAGTGCACTTCTTGTAGTGGCTTCCCAATTCTTTATGGTTGCACCTTGAGTCATACCTTAACATTTTGTAGTCTTGGTTTTTTTATCATCTTATGAAATATTTTTATCATAACACTATTTCCTTGAGTACCTCTGTTTATATTAAAATAAATTTCAACCTTCTCACCTCTTAAGAACTAAAATTTTTGAACTCTGCAAAAGTGTGCAACCAACAAAATTTGTTAGGTTAAATAATTTAACAAATTTATGAAATTATGTACAAATTTGTTCCAATAATGCATCATAATTCCTTCTTCTAACCTCTTGTGAAAATAAACTGTCCAAATCAATTTTCTAGGTATATAATTAGACTCCTCTATCCAAGACCTTTCTAATGACTGCTCCCTTACTCAATTCTGAGTCTTGAGAAAAAAGTTATGGTCATTTGAAAATTGTCCAATAATTTTTCTGTTCACACTTCAACTTGGTGTAAATATGCGTTGTAATTATGCATTTTTGCACTTACTCCATTGGAGTTTTGGTAAGAGCTCAATTGGTTTTCTTGATATAAGTGAAACTTGGACAGTCTGTCCAAGTTTCACCTCTTTCCGGTTTCTGGGTTGCTAGTTACAGCCTATTGAAGTTCTAGGCCAATTAGTGTTTTTGGTCTGGAATGCTACATGTACCTTCTTTTCCATATTAAACATTTTTAACATGCTCATAATTTTAATTCAGCTCTAGGAATGTCTTCTATGGTTCAATAAATTTCCATAGACTTGTCTTGCGCCTCAATCTGATTCCAGAGCAGAAAGTTATGTCTTTTCGAAGTTAGTTGGGTCTTAAAATTTACCCTCCACTATTTGTCCTGTAACTTCCTCATAAAAGATTCGTTTGACGAATGATTTACACCATTAGAAAGCTCTCTCTGGGATATTTTTTTTTTTTTGCAAAGATAGAGTGTAGCTTGGTACACTCTAATCTCAGGGTTTTTTAGTAGCTAAAAACAAAATTTACGACCTCAAAAACGTGTTGCAAAAAGATGACCTTCAAACAATATAAAATGTCGCAGAAATTCACTGGTTTTCTGCTGTTGTAGACCATCCAAACAACTTCCCATGCACAAATTTGAACATGTACAACCATATTTAGCATGCGCAACAATACCATAAGGTAGCACATGATCTGCACAACTATAATCAATGTGGATCACTTCTCTGTCACGCCAATAACTGGTGTGCACTACTTTTGTGTCATGCACCAATATCCACCACGCACAACTTTGGTTCATGCACTAATACATGTTGCATGAATTTTTGTGTCGCACACTAATATTATGTGCACATTGCACTCTACACACTTCACCATGCCAAATTTTAGTACGCCCCCACCACACACAAGTACTCTGTGAGCACCCTTAATTAAATGGTCGCAAGACAACATATACCCACATTGCGTACGCACCAACAAAATTCTTCTGCACTCTGTCAATATTGCGCACACCACGTAGACCATTATTATGCATGCACACACTGCACGCGCCAATATTACGCATGCGCCACTCAATCCGCATTGCACAATGCTAAATTTTGTGCACACATCCGCGCACCATTATTTTTGCGCATTACCACTTTGCACCACGCAATGTCAAATTTAAGTGCGCAAACCTGCACGCCAATATTTTCTTTGCATTACCGATTTGCACCGTGCAATGCCAAATTTAAGTGCATAGACCTGCGCCCCAATATTTTCTGTGCATTACCAGTTTGCACTGCGCAGCGCCAAATTTAAGTGCGCATACGCGCGCACCAATATTTTTCTGCGCATTGTCACCTTGCACCGCACAACGCCAAATTTAAGTGTGCAGACTCGCACGCCAATATTTTCCACGAATTACCACTCTGCACCACGCATCTCCAAATTTTAGCGCGCGTAGCCACACACCCTAATTTTCCACACATCACAAGATTTTCACTATGCATCATGCATTTTTAGTGCACACACCTGCACACACCTGCACACATTCATTTTTATGTGCATCAATTCCTCATGAATTCCACTGCAGAAAGTGAGGCTTTTGCCAAAAAGTTTCCCAATTTTCACCATAGATATTCTGCAACTATGAAATTTGTTCAATTTCACTCCGATAACACCAATTCAACCTCTACAACAACAAATCATTGTTGGTTGACATTTCTGGAACAAATTTTTCCCAAACTCAATTCACGAATTGAGAATTTTAATCAACTAATCTCGCTCCATCTGACATAGCTTCTCTGTAACTTCAAATTCGACCAATTCTAGGTCTGAATTTGCTAGAACATATATTAAATTAAGAATATCTCACTACTTGGCCAAATTTCTCAATTTTCCCATAAATTTAACAACAGAAATTGGGGCTTTTACCCAATTCCATGCAATTGTTTCTACTTTTTACCATGGACGCTCTATAACTTGAAATTTGGCCACTTTGAAATCAATTCTCTATGGAATTTCACGTCAATTCAACTTGTTTGGCCCATCCAGGCTCATTGTTGAAAACTGGATCTTTGATACCATATTATAACATACCTGACCACCCAGGTCGGGTCATGCCACCGAAAATATTTTATGCTCTGATACCATATTGTAACATATCCAACATCCAACTGGGATATGCCACATAAAACTTTCTGAACTGTATACAAATAAACACATATACACACATAAAATATTGCAGAACTTTATACATAAAACTTAAAACAGATGAATACATTCTACAAATGCACAGATTCATACAGGATAATAATAAAAATACATATGCAACACACATAGGAAGAACCCACAAAAATAAACTCATAAATAATAATGAAGCATGTAATTGAACACTCAATTGACACTTATCTTGGTAAAAATATCATCAACTGTGTGCAAAACTTCCGAAAACCTCCCAGCCTTAGACCACACTGCTCATCACTCTTAGCAGTGGGTCACCCCTAAGATGGGACTAAAATCCACCCAAGTAAAGGGGTCCCTAACCAGGCTGATGTATCTCAGACAATAAGAAAGACTCCCTCACAGGTTCCAACTCAAACTAACAACCTACAATCCCTCATTCCCCACATGCCTGTCCTACCCCAGGAAGTGTGCCCCTTCTCTGCTCAACAGTCCCTCGGCTGCCTCATTTCCCTTCCAGGGCTTCAACAATAGGCCTGACAGGAAGTCTTAGAGCCCTGTAGCTACAGTTTGGCACCTTCAGGAAATCAATTCCCAAACTTAGAGATAAATTGCTCACAGTCCTGACAACTCGCCTCTTCAGTATCCCACGGGCCTCACAACCCACCTCTTTTGTATCCCACGAGTCTGACAACCCACCTCTTCAGTCCAAATCCCCAGATAACTAGGTACAAGTACAGGTACAAGTATGGGTATGTGTACAGGTACAATGATAGTAAGAGAAAGGTACAAAGGACAACGCCATGAGTGAGTGAATGATGATGGAATGAATGAATGAATGTATGGGAAAATGAACTAAGTCTAGACTATATGTATGCATGTTCCCAACTTGACACTTGTCATATTGGGAGCTACTTTGGCCCACCTGTCCCCATCCTTAGAACTTAGGATAAAATAATTATCCATACTTTATACTTTAAGGAATATTAATATAATATTTTTTTTTGTCTTAAGCTCCCTAGCTTAGCCATTTTCCTTAACTTTTATCCCCCCCCCCCNCCTTCCCTAACTAGTGGAGTTTAGTCCCCCATATTATTTTATCGTAGTCGGTCTACATGAAACGATCTATTATATTAATGATAGGACATATACAAAAATAGCCTCACTGGCCTTTAACATCTAGGCTCTCTGACCGAATTCAACACATAAGCCTCCTAGCTTATAATAATTGGCTCACCAGCCTATAAAACACAACATATACACAAAGGCTTCCTGGCCTCAAAATCACGTTCACTTAAGTTTGTTGCGCGCGGTATCCTGGAATGTGCATCCTTCATCATTTTAGCGTGCAATACATGTGTGCACTATACCATGGAAAGTGCATGCAAAATTATATCAACAACTCACCAGCTTATAAGCATTTTTACATTTACATTTACAATTTGGGGTTCAACCTAGGGGTATTACAATCCTCTCCCCTTATTAATGCACTGTCCTCAGTGCATTACAAAGCATATACCATTCAAATTATTTAAAAATATCCAAGCTTTAACTATTGGAAGCTTGTTATCCATCTGGTGCTCTACTTTCCAGCACCAATTCTGGTATTCATACTACAGCTAGAAGTCAATTTCTCTATTCCATAAAGCTACTTCCAGAAATACTTTAGCTCACTGTTCCATTTGACACACCCTCCTTATGGCAGCTGCCATGCCATAACATCCTTGGGTTGCCTCCTCCTTGTTGCAATCACCCTTCCAGGCTCAGGCATCCCTTCACTCCTACGCAATCCTTCAATGATCCATCTTGCCAAGGATTTCACAAACAAGGAGAGTGCTAACCCATTACCAGAACCCCACCAATATTCTACAATTATAGGGCTTTAGTGTCCTCAACAATAGTTGTTCTTTCCCAGCATTCCAACTTTAATCAATATTATCTCATCTACATCAAACACATGCAGTTATCACGAGAGAACATTATAAAAATTCCATTTTAGAAATCAAATTAATTTCATAAGGAATTCGACTTTTCCCAAAATATGAAATTCTATTTCATAATTTTTCATCGTTGTTGCAATAATAGAATGTAGTTTTCCTTATGGATTTCAACAAACATCATGCGAAATACTATTTTTCCTGTAATGATTATATCTTGCATACAACCAATATATTGTCAGTATTTCATGTACATCATATTTTAATTGAAATATGTACAAAAACCTTATGCAGTGATCTTAGAATTGCCTACACTTAGAAATCCAATCACAATTACCAAACAATTTATTAGATAGAATGACTCATCATTCTATGCCTATGTTTATTCACAATTAATAACAGTAAGTTCATTATTTAAATTTTCTGAACACAAATTTTTATGTAGTCACTATTCATGTGACTACCCCACATGCAACTTTCCTATTGTAATGTCTAACAGTTCCTGAAATGTTCTCAACTCCATGAGTTAGCAACATTTCAGCCATTAGTATAATTATTTCCATTCAAAACATATATACATGTGCTCACAAAATGCATTAAACAAATTCATTTAAGTATACAATTCCATCATGTATGAGCGAAACTCTGCCACTTACTAGGCATGAGTGAAAGTCTCAATGCATATATATTCAATGCACCTTTGCATTGATTTTTAGAATGATCTTTATCTAAGTCATGTATCTCACCATTCATAAATTGGAAATCTGGCCAATGTATTGACACATTCACCACACACTTCCCATTGTCTTCTCAATTACTTGGATGCCTTCCTTTTCGACCCGAACACTACACCAAGAATACAATTCTATGGTGTTCAACAGTGTTAGCAAAAGGGTTGTAGTCCAAGTTTTATTTAAAGGTAGGAAGCTCATTGGGTATTTGTGTGGCACATAACCTTTCTATATCCATACCTTTCCATATCCAACCATGTCTTGGTCTCATACATGACTAACTTTCTTGGCATCATTCCTATAAAAAATTCTTATCTTTTATTTCTTTGGTTATTGCCTCATAACAAAATTAACATGACATGATACTATGTCAGTGTGTGCATTCAGAAGCTAAAAATCTTTGATAACTATAACATGCCCCTAGCCTTTACCACACCTAGTGGTAACTTATTCCTGTTAATGCACTTAAACAATACCATACTGCGTATTTTAAAAATTCAATCTGGGGAAATTCTTACCTGAATTTCCCTTTGGAAATTATGCAACATAGTTTCAAAAGAGAAATACTTACCTGCATAGTTTCCATTAATCGAATTTGATGATACCTGATTAACTGATGGCAATAGAAGATCTCATGCCTCTTTATCAGTCCTATAATCAACATTCCAACTTTTTGTTGCTTCCTTCCATATGAAACAATATTATCAACAACACTTGCAAACATGGAAGCATTCTCACTTTATGGCTGTCCCAACAAGCCATAACATACTTGATGCTACAGTAACTGCAACAACTTATTTCTCCCTATATCACTTTTCCTTGTTTATCCTAGAAGTCTTCAATTCTTCCGGATTCTTGAATCTTCATGTGCTCTTTACTGTAACCACTTTGCATGATTATTTCTGACCTTAGCACTTTCTAGCCAAATCACTCTTGGTTTCCTTTGCTTTTGCATCCAAATACTAAACTGATATTAACCTTCAGTTTTTATTTATTTCTTGGATCCATCTATCCCAACTCATACTTGGATGAATTATAATTCCAATCATGTTGTCTTATAGAATTTGGATCTTCAACATCCACTTACTTTTCGTACTGAACTACTTCAACTCTTTCTTGACTGAATACTTTAGTATTTTAGTTTTATTCCACTCTTGTCTTTTCCTTTACAACTAGCCTCAAACTTGTCTTGCATAGTCAATCTCTAGCATACTGTAAGGATGCACATATTCCTCCTTCTCTAGCTGCATAAAATTAATTAAAAGTACTTAATACTGCTTTTAATTTACCATCATAATTTCAAGTGATACTTCCACCCCCTGAAAATGTCACCCATGGCTCTATGCCACTTGAGATGGATTATTCTCAGGCACCATCTCTTTTTCATTCAAAACCATGCATAGAACCATTTCCTTCTTCATGGTTCCTTACTAACTCTCTACAAAGATTCATTTCACTTTTAAGTCTTTTTGGCTTTGAAATCTCCAAGATATTGTGGAAATATCTTCAATACCTTTGGAATGCATCACCAATCCTCTACTATTCCTACTTTCCCTCTTGGAGTGTTGTCTTGCATGCAAAATTATATCAACAACTCACCAACTTATAGGCATTTTTACATTTACATTTACAATTTGGGGTTCAACCTAGGGGTATTACAATCCCCTCTCCTTATTTATGCACTGTCCTCAGTGCGTATATACCATGTACCATTCAATTTATTTAAAAATATCCAAGCTTTAGATATTGGAAGCTTGTTATCCATCTGGTGCTTTACTTTCCAGCACCAATTCTGGTATTCATACTACAGCTGGAAGTCCATTGCTCTATTCCATATATCTACTTCCGAAAATAATTTAGCTCACTGTTCCATTTGACACACCCTCCTTATGGAAGCTACCATGCCATAACATCCTTGGGTTTCCTCCTCCTTGTTGCAATCACCCTTCCAGGCTCAGGCATCCCTTCACTCCTACACAATCCTTCAATGATCCATCTTGCCAAGGATTTCACAAAAAATGAGCGTGCTAATCCATTACCAAAACCCCACCAATATTCTGCAATTATAGGGCTTTAGTGTCCTCAACAATACTTGTTCTTTCACAACATTCCAACTTTAATCAATATTATCTCATCTACATCACACACATGTAGTTATCATGAGAGAACATTATAAAAATTTCATTTTAGAAATCAAATTAATTTCATAAGGAATTTGACTTTTCCCAAAATACGAAATTCTATTTCATAATTTTTCATCGTTGTTGCAATAATAGAATGTAGTTTTTCTTATGAATTTCAACAAGCATCATGTTGAATACCATTTTTCCTGAAATGATTATATCTTGCATACAACCAACATATTGTCGGTATTTCATGTACATCATATTTTAATTGCAATATGTACAAAAACCTTATGCAGTGATCTTAGAATTGCCTACACCTAGCAATCCAATCAAAATTACCAAACAATTTATTAGATAGAATGACTCATCATTCTATGCCTATGTTTGTTCACAGTTAATAACAATATGTTCATTATTTCAATTTTTTGAACAATTTTTTTTTTTTAGTCATTATTCCTGTGACTACCGGACTTGCAAATTTCCTGTTGCAATGTCTAACAGTTCCTGAAATGTTCTCAACTCCATGAGTTAGAAACATTTCATCCATTAGTATAATTATTTCCATTCAAAACATAGATACATGCACTCACAAAATGCATTCAACAAATGCATTTAAGTATACAATTCCATCGTGTATGAGTGCAACTCTGTCACTTACAAGGCATAAGTGCAACTCTCAATGCATATCTATTCAATGCACCTTTGCATTGATTTTCATAATGATATTTATCTAAGTCATGTATCTCACCATTCATAAATTGGAAATCTGGCCAATGTCTTGACACATTCTCCACACACTTCCCATTGTCTTCTCAATTACTTGGATGCCTTCCTTTTCGACCCAAACACTACACCAAGAATACAATTCTTTGTTGTTAACTAGTGTTAGCAAAATGGTTGAGTCCAAGTTTTATTTAAAGGTAGGAATCTCATTGGGTATTTGTGTGGCACATAACCTTTCTATATTCATACCTTTCCATATCCAACCATGTCCTAATCTCATACATGACTATCTTTCTTGGCATCATTCCTATAATAAGTTCTCATATTTTGTTTCTTTGGTTATTACCTCATAACCAAATTAACATGACATGCTACTATGTCAGTGCGTGCATTCAAAAGATAAAAAGATTTGATAACTACAACATGCCCTTAGCCTTTACCTCACCTAGTGGTAACTTATTCCTGTTAATGCACTTAAACAATACCATACTATGTATTATAAAAATTCAATCTGGGGAAATTCTTACCTAAATTTCCCTTTGGCAATTATGCAACATAGTTTCAAAAGAGAAATACTTACCTGCATAGTTTCCATTAAACGAATTTGATGATACATGATTAACTGATGAAAGTAGAAGCTCTCATGCCTCTTTATCAGTCCTATAATCAACATTCCAACTTTTTGTTTCTTCCTTCCATATGCAGTAATATTATCAACAACACTTACAAACATGCAAGCATTCTCACTTTATGGTTGTCCCAACTAGCCATAACATATTTGTTGCTATATTAACTGCAAAAACTTCTTTCTCTCTGTATCACTTTTCCTTATTTATCCTAGAAGTCTTCAATTCTTCTGGATTCCTAATCTTCATGTGCTCTTCAATGTAACCACTGTGCATGATTATTTTTGACCTAAGCACTTTCTAGCCAAATCACTCTTGGTTGCCTTTGTTTTTCCATCCAAATACTAAAGTGATATTAACCTTCAGATTTGATTTATTTCTTGGATCCATCTATCCCAACTCATACTTGGATGAATTATAATTCCAATCATGTTGTCTTATAGACCTTGGATCTTCAACATCGACTTACTTTTCAGACTGAGCTACTTCAGCTCTTTCTTGACTAAATACTTTAGTATTTGAGTTTTCTTCCACTCTTCTCTTCTCCTTTCCAACTAGCCTCAAACATGGATTGCATAGACAATCTCTATCATACTGTAAGAATGCACATATGCATCCTTCTATAGCTACATAGAATTAATTAAAAGTACTTAATACTGCTTTTAATTTACCATCATAATTTCAAGTGATACTTCCACCCCCTAGAAATGTCACCCGTGGATATATGCCACTTGATATGGATTCTTCTTAGGCACCATCTCTTTTGCATTCAAAACCATGCATATAACCATTTCATTCTTCATGGTTCCTTACTAACTCTTTACAGAGATTCATTTCACTTTTAAGTCTTTTTGGCTTTGACATCTCCATGCTATTGTAAAAATATCTTCAATACCTTTGGAATGAATCCACAATCCTATACTATTCCTGTTTTCCCTCTTGGAGTGTTGTCTTGCATTCCCATTAGCTTGATATCTACCTCATGATTTCTTCTTCCATTATCTTAGGATGTTCATGGACTTGCAACTACATATTATGCTGATATTAATTTTCAGCATTCCACTATTATTTGGATTCCTATGATCCAACTCCTACATGACCCAATTATATTTCCAGTCATGTTTTCTGAGTAGCCTTGTATAGTTAACACCAAATTCCTTCTTGAGGTACTTGATTTATCATTTCCTTATCTGTTCATACCAGCACATGTATTTGCTTGATGCCTATTACTTTCTCCTGTCTTGACCAATCTGATTTCAACCTGCCTTGCATAATCCACTTCCATCATGCCATATTGATGCACCTATGCCTCAACTGACTCTCCTTACTTATGTGCACCTTCATTTCTTTACCCTTGAAGTGATGCCCTTCATACCATGCTCCCATTGCACACTCTGATAACCATAAGGCAACCATTACTCTATAATTGCGTAGCTAATCCCTGGATATGATGCACTCATTATCCATATATGCATTAAGCCTCTTTCTTTATCTGACTACTATCATTCTGATAGTCAATTCCTTTTATAGTAGAACTGACTCCAATGTATTCCTTAATCTATATATTGGTTTCTTTGGGAGTGAATGCACTTTCACTATTTCATTCACTACATGATCTATTTATTTTCCGAGATTCCATTGAGCACTTGAATAACATGAGTGGACTTCCTGTAGTGGCTTCCCAAGACTTTATGACTGCACTCTAATTCATACCTTAACATTTTGTAGTCTTGGATTTTTTATCATCTTATGAAATATTTTTGTCTTAACACTCTTTCCCTGAGTACCTTTGCTTATATTTAACTAAATTTGAACCTTCTCACCTCTTAAGAACTAAAAGTTTTGAACTCTACAAAAATGTGCAGCCAACAAAATTTGTTAGGCTAAATAATATAACAAATTTATGAAATTATGTACAATTTTGTTCTAATAATGCATCAGAATTCCTTCTTCTGATATCTTGTGAAAATTAACTTCCCAAATCAATTTTATGGGTGGATAATTAGACTTCTCTATCCAATACCTTTCTAATGACTGCTCCCTTACTCAATTCCGAGTCTTGAGAAAAATGTTATGGAAATTGTCCAATAATTTTTCTGTTCACACTTCAACTTGGTGCAAATCTGCACTGTAATTATGCATTTTTGCACCTACTCCATTGGAGTTTTGGTAAGAGCTCAATTTTTTTTCTTCATATAGGTGAAACTTGGACAGTCTGTTCAAGTTTCACCTCTTTCCGGTTTCTGGGCTGCTAGTTACAACCTGTTGAAGTTCTAGGCCAATTAGTGTT
Source organism: Picea sitchensis (assembly GCA_010110895.2). Lineage (NCBI taxonomy): Eukaryota > Viridiplantae > Streptophyta > Pinopsida > Pinales > Pinaceae > Picea > Picea sitchensis. Next base: position 88,685 of record SNQJ01S0018906.1, read on the forward strand.
TTTGGTCTGGAATGCTACATGTACCTTCTTTTCCATATTAAACATTTTTAACATTCCTAGAATTATAATTCAACTCTATGGCTGTCTTCTATGGTTCAATAAATTTCCATAGACTGCTCCTCTTCCTCAATTTGATTCCGGAGCAAAAAGTTATGGCTCTTCGAAGTTAGCTGGGTGTTAAAATTTACTATCCAATATTTGTCCTGTAACTTCCTTATAAAATCTCAAGAAAATCTTCACCGCTACGCAGTCATTCAACAATCCATCTTGCCAAGAATTTCACACAGAAGGAGAGAACTAACCCATTACCAGAAACCCACCAAGGTTCTACAATTATAGGCATTTAGTGTCCTCAATAGTATTTTTTCTTGCCCAACATTCCAACTTTAATCAATATTATCTCATCTGCATCACATGCATGCAGTTATCATGAGAGAACATTATAAAAATTCCATTTTAGAAATAAAATTAATTTCATAAGGAATTTGACTTTTCCCAAAATACGAAATTCTATTTCATAAATTTTCATCGTTGTTGCAATAATAGAATGTAGTTTTTCTTATGAATTTCAGCGAGCATCATGTTGAATACCATTTTTCATGCAATGATTATATCTTGCACACAACCAACATATTGTCAGTATTTCATGTACATCATATTTTAATTGCAATATGTACAAAAACCTTATGCAATGATCTTAGAATTTCCTAAACCTAGCAATCCAATTACAATTACCAAACAATTTATTAGATAGAATGACTCATCATTCTATGCCTATGTTAGTTCACAGTTAATAACAATATGTTCATTATTTCAATTTTCTGAACAAAAAAAATTATGTAGTCATTATTCTTGTGACTACCGGACTTGCAAATTTCTTGTTGCAATGTCTAACAGTTCCTGAAAATGTTCTCAACTCCATGAGTTAGCAACATTTCAGCTATTAGTATAATTATTTCCATTCAAAACATATATACATGCACTCACAAAATGCATTCAACAAATGCATTTAAGTATACAATTCCATCATGTATGAGTGCAACTCTGTCACTTACAAGGCATGAGTGCAACTCTCAATGCATATCTATTCAATTCACCTTTGCATTGATTTTCATAATGATATTTATATAAGTCATGTATTTCACTATTCATAAATTGGAAATCTGGCCAATGTCTTAACACATTCTCCACACACTTCCCATTGTCTTCTCAATTACTTGGATGCCTTCCTTTTCGACCTGAACACTACACAAAGAATACAATTCTTTGGTGTTGATTAGTGTTAGAAAAATGGTTGAGTCCAAGTTTTATTTAAAGGTAGGAAGCTCATTGGGTATTTGTGTGGCACATAACCTTTCTATATCCATACCTTTCCATATCCAACCATGTCCTAATCTCATACATGACTAGCTTTCTTGGCATAATTCCTATAACAAATTCCCATCTTTTATTTATTTGGTTATTACGTCAAAACCAAATTAACATGACATACTACTATGTCAGTGCGTGCATTCAAAAGATAAAAAGATTTGATAACTACAACATGCCCTTAGCCTTTACCACACCTAGTGGTAACTTATTCATGTTAATGAACTTAAACAATACCATACTGTGTATTATAAAAATTCAATCTGGGGAAATTCTTACCTAAATTTCCCTTTGTCAATTATGCAACATAGTTTCAAAAGTGAAATACTTACCTGCATAGTTTCCATTAAACAAATTTGATGATACATGATTAACTGATGAAAGCGGAAGCTTTCATGCCTCTTTATCAGTCCTATAATCAACATTCCAACTTTCTGTTTCTTCCTTCCGTATGCAGTAATATTATCATCAACACTTGCAAACATGCAAGCATTCTCACTTTATGGTTGTCCCAACAAGCCATAACATACTTGTTCCTATATTAACTGCAACAACTTCTTTCTCTCTGTATCGCTTTTCCTTGTTTATCCTAGAAGTCATCAATTCTTCTAGATTCCTAATCTTCATGTGCTCTTCAATGTAACCACTGTGCATGATTATTTCTGACCTAAGCACTTTCTAGCCAAATCACTCTTGGTTCCCTTTGTTTTTCAATCCAAATACTAAACTGATATTAACCTTCAGATTTGATTTATTTCCTGGATCCATCTATCCCAACTCATACTTGGATGAATTATAATTCCAATCATGTTTTCTTATAGACCTTGGATCTTCAACATCGACTTACTTTTCAGACTAAACTACTTCAACTCTTTCTTGACTGAATACTTTAGTATTTGAGTTTTCTTCCACTCTTCTCTTCTCCTTGCCAACTAGCCTCAAAATTGGCTTGCATAGCCAATCTTTATCATACTATAAGGATGCACATATGCCTCCTTCTCTAGCTGCATAGAAATAATTAAAAGTACTTAATACTACTTTTAATTTACCATCATAATTTCAAGTGATACTTCCACCCCTTGGAAATGTCACCTGTGGATATATGCCACTTGGTATGGATTCTTCTCAGGCACCATCTCTTTTTCATTCAAAACCATGCATAGAACCATTTCATTCTTCATGGTTCCTTACTAACTCTTTACAGAGATTCATTTCACTTTTAAGTCTTTTTGGCTTTGACATCTCCATGCTATTGTGGAAATATCTTTAATACCTTTGGAATGAATCCACAATCCTATATTATTCCTGCTTTCCCTCTTGGAGTGTTGTCTTTCATTCCCATTAGCTTGATATTTACCTCATGATTTCTTCTTCCATTATCCTAGGATTTTCATGGACTTGCAACTACATATTATGCCGATATTAATTTTCAGCATTCCACTATTATTTGAATTCCTCTGATCCAACTCCTACATGACCCAATTATATTTCCAAACATGTTTTCTGAGTAGCCTTGGATAGTTAACACCAACTTCCTTCTTTAGGTACTTGATTTATCCTGTCCTTATCTGATCATATTAGCACATGTATTTGCTTGATAACTATTACTTTCTCATGTCTTGACCTATCTGATTTCAACCTGCCTTGCATAATCCACTTCCATCATGCCATATTGATGCACCTATGCCTCAACCGACACTCCTTACTTATGTGCACCTTCATTTCTTTACCCTTGAAGTGATGCCCTTCATACCATGCTTCCACTGCACACTCTGATAACCATAAGGGAAACATTACTCTATAATTGCATATCTAATACCTAGATATGATGCACTCATTATCCATATATGCATTAGGCCTCTTTATTTATCTGATTACTATCACTCTGATAGTCAATTCCTTTTATAGTAGATCTGACTCCAATGTATTCCTTAATCTGTATATTGGTTTCTTTGGGAGTGAATGTAATTATACTATTTCATTCACTACATGATCTATTCCTTTTCCCATATTCCATTGAGCACTTGACTAACATCAGTGGACTTCCTATAGTGGCTTCCCAAGACTTTATGGCTGCACCTTGATTCATACCTTAACATTTTGTAGTCTTGTATTTTTTATCATCTTATGAAAGATTTTTGTCATAACAATCTTTCCCTGAGTACTGTTGGACAACTGA